>PVKV010005147.1:107507-119175 GCA_004027835.1 Alouatta palliata
GTGGTGAAACCCCGTCTCTACTAAAAATACAAAAATTAGCTGGGCGTGGTGGCGTGCGCCTGTAGTCCCAGCTACTCAGGAGGCTGAGGCAGGAGAATTGCTTGAACCCAGGAGGCGGAGGTTGCGGTGAGCCGAGATCGCGCCATTGCACTCCAGCCTGGGCAACAAGAGCGAAACTCCGTCTCAAAAAAAAAAAAAATTCTGAAGAAAAACAGACTTAACTTCTAGAGGGTAGAACAGGAAAAGGTAAACGGCCCATGTCCTCACTTGTCTCCCCTGGGACGTTCTTCTAAGGAAGGAAGATCCCTGCAGGTGTCCGTTAACCTACTGCCAGGGAGGAGCCGGGAAGGGCTGACTGCATAGGAAGAACCCCCTAAGCTGGTCCACACCATCCTTCAGGGGAATAGGAGGTCCACCCTCAAGGAGCCACCGAGGCAGCTTCTCCCAGGATCTGAGAGCCACTGGAACAAACACAGCAGAGCTCAAATTAGATGTCACCTGGCCTCCTAGAACTTGATATATACTTGATATATACTTAATTTTCTAAAAGCAGAAATCAAGTACCAAAACACACACAAGGAATTTAATTTCTTGCTATCAACATGCCCCTACCATTTAGTCTCTGGGAAGAGCAGCCTGCGGGTGCAGATTACACGAGCAGGTGGGGAAATGCAGTCATTTTTAAAGACTGTGTGAAGAAAAGATGGGGTCTGGAGATCTGGTTTTGGCTGTTCCTGCCAATCCAGGAAAACAGGGGTATGGCAAGGAGCTGCACCTCCCCCTCAGGGTAGAGGATCAAACACCGTGACCACAAAAAGGGCAGGCAGCAACACTCCATAAAGGCAAGTGAGAATTCTTGAATGCTCTCTACCTCTCCCATTCCTCAAAGCAATCTCACAAATGACCAAATTATGAACAGCATTCTTTTAAAAATCATACCAAAATGCAAATAACATGGTGTGGTAGAGAGAGGAGATTGGAATCCAGGGACCAGGGCCAATGCTGTGACCACTCTGTGGCACCAAGAAGCCAGTACCCAGGGTCCTTGCTTCTAAAATGATGGGATTAAATCCGATGCTCGCCCCAAACCCTTCAGTCCCAAAGGCCCCCATTCTGACCAGTGGTTCAATTCCCTGCCATCTCCATGGTGTCCTGAGGAACTCAAGCTTCTGATCCGCCCAGCCACAGGTCACCAACTAAGGGAGTGGAATTCCAGCCGTAGCCAAGCAGCAGATGTTTTTGTTGGCCTGCGGAGCTTCGTGGTGGGCAGGAAAGTAGGGCTTCCCTTCAGCCTTTGGAAACGTGAAAAGCAGCCTTCAGAACCCTTCCCTCCTCTGAGGATGACAGCTGTGACCCTTAGGCAGAGATTCCCCATTTCTAACACATTGGGGCTCCGCTAGAGAAAGCACTTGCTGATGGGAGACAACTAAGCCAACCAGAGACTAGGCACAGCGAGCAAGAGCCTCTGACGGCTACTCACCCCTACCCCTCAGGACAGGCCGAGCTATGGATCGCCATTTGATCAGTATAATTTTCCAGCTTGAGACGTCTGAAAAACATGCAGAGCTGCATGGGAAAATCTACATTCCCATGAGCTCGTGCTTAATTTAGACCTGGCTGGTGGCTGTGGTGCTGCTAACTGCTGGGCTGTCGCCATCTCACAAGAAGCCTGCGAGACTGTGGAAGTAAAGGAGGGGCATGGATCCCCTCAGGCAGGCCTTGCTGACTTTTGGTTTCAGGCACAGTAGCGACATAACTATTTTCTTAAAGGGAGCTCCAGATGCTGGCCAAGGAACAGGTATTTTTACACTGTGCACTTATAAGTGCAAGACCACAGCTTCAAGAAAACTGAGTGGTTTGCTCACCTCTACCCTCCAACCTGTGCCTCCAGGAGGTCACATCTGACTCTTCTGACAGCAGCTTCGAGGAACAAGGCAGATTTCTGAAAGAGTTACTTGCAGGACCTGGTGCTAGTGACGGCTGATGTCCACTAAGCCTCATCCACGCAGCACTGCGGGATGGGTGGTGAGCCAGGGCCACTGAGACCACAAGGGCAGGCTCACCACAGCTGAAGCTCAAAGGATGAGCCCCTTCATCCCAAAGGTGGGCCCTGGGGCAGGACAAGCCCTGAGGGTTAACTCTTTACATGTCATCCACATGCTGCATTCTCGTTTCCGGTCACTTTCCCTATGACCAGAACCCGCTCCTGCCTTGCACGTATCTACTCACCTGCCATTCCTCCCACCCAGCATCCTTCCCATATCTGTCACTAGACTGGCTCCTTGTCACTCAGATCACATGGCCTTCTCAGAACGCATCAGGTACTCTCTATCAATGTCACCAGCTGTCATCTGGAACAGAGCCCCTCCTCTATCTGACATTTCTTATGGCCTGTTTATCTGTTTCTCTTCTGCCCCCGCACTACCCCTGAGAGCACGGCTCAGTCTGTCTTTTTGCCACTGTCTAGAACAGTGCCTGGCACACAGTGAGCCCTCAACAAACATCTTCCATGCAACACAGAAGCAAAAAATACGAACAATGTTAGATACCCATTATCCTTCTACTTGGAGACTGCCAGAGTTCACACCTTGAGGCTGTTCTCCCAGTTCCTGTTTCCCTTTTGGTCTCCGTCTCTTGAGATAAAGGGCAGCTGCTATACATGTGCCTCACAATAAAATGCCTGGGAACAGGAATAGCCCTACCTGGTGCTTAACACATGCTCCACATGAACCATCACCTGCCGAAGCCCAGGCACCACAGGGCCTGAGAAGCCACTTGATGCCCCTGACAACTGGACTCAGGAGCGACACCAGCAGCCTGGGCAGCAGCCTAGAGCTGAAACATGTAGTTCTCACTCTAGCCACAGGGATTATGTCCTACCTTTCCAGCTGCATGGTCTGAGGCAAGGTGAGCTTTCCTGAGCCTCTATTTCCACACCTCTCAAATGGAGGTAACAGGTGCTACTCAGCATGCTTGTGAGGGTTGGTAGGAGTAGGACTGGCAAATGAGAGGTGTCCAAATACCTCTCCCATGTCTTGCCAAGGTGCACGTCTTGCCAAGGGAGAGGGACACGTCTCTAGTCTTTTCTTTTTGAGAGGTCGTCTCACTCTGTCACCCAGTGGCACAGTCTTGGCTCACTGCAATCTCCGCCTCTCAGGTTCAAGTGGTTCTCCTGCCTCAGCCTCCCGAGTAGCTGTAACTACAGGCGCATGCCACCATGCCCAGCTAATTTTTTGTATTTTCAGCAGAGACGGGGTTTCACCATGTTAGCCAGGATGGTCTTATCTCTTGACCTCATGATCCACCCGCCTCGGCCTTCCAAAGTGCTGGAATTACAGGCATGAGCCACCACGCCCGGCCTATAGGGACATTTCTCAGCAGGTTCCTGAGGACAGCTCGGCAGGAGATGAAAGCCCACAGAAGCATCCCGATAAGAACATACTGGGTGGGAATCACCTACCAGCGAGGAGGGTGGTATTGTCCACAAGCATCTCTCTCCAGACTACACATACAACTTGTTAAAAACTGTCACCAATCTTGCCTTCTCTTTTCCTCTGCAGCTGGCATTTCCAAGGAAAGTCTTAGATGTGTTCTTTGATACTAGTAACAGAACAGAATTAAAAGAGCCATAAGAAAGAGAAGGGGCTCTCTAAGCAGAAGCTAGTGAATACTAACTGAGCAGGTCACATGTGTCTACTGATTGAATCTTCATAACAATCCTATGGAGGAGTTATTCTTCTTACTCATATCTTACAGAGGAGGAAAGTGAGGCAAAAGAGAGATTAAGTAACTTACCCAAGGCTCCACTGCCAGCAAATGGTGAGACTAGGATTTGATCTCAGACTCTGACTTCTGCTCCCATCCCCTTAATCCCTATTCTTACTCCTATTCCCATTCTTTGTGGCTTTAGAGAAATTCAGGGCTCAAAGTCATAAGAACAAGAATTTTTCCTTTGCTGAACCTGCAGACCTAGAAAGGTCCCTCTCGTCTAGATGTTTGAGGCCAAAAGATGGCATGGAAACAACTGCTTTTCGACCTCATGTTCTGTGGCCATAATAGATCCTTTCCCCAGCCACTCACCAAGTCAAGCAGGCAGAAGCAAAGACGCTGCAGCTAGAAGGGCCTTGGAAGTCACCCACATGCAGACGCTGGGACCCAGAGCTGTTCAGTGCTAAGCCAGGATCAGAACCTGGCATTCCCAGCACACTTCAGTACAGCCAGCAAAAGGGAAAAGGCTTTAACGCTATTCAAAGAAAACTTTACCTTGAAATGTGGAAGGTTCTACACACTGGCAATACAACGGTGTCAGTCAGGGTAGAGGTCCAAAATAACAACAAAGAAACTCTAAAACTATTCTTAAAGACATGTTCTTTAGAACTCACATCCTTAGGAAATGATGCCTCTTTGGCTACTAACAGTGTCTCTTCCATTGAATCAGTCACACTGACTTTAATACCCTGAGAAATCTGCACTGTTCCTTTGAAATAGCTGTTGTCATCTGAAATACCACTCAGGAAAAAAAGTCTCTTCATGTTGAAAGGTAAACTTCCTTTTTTGGTGCAGAGTAAAAATATTACTTTCCTCTTTCCTCCTCTGCTGGAGACATTCCCAGTGTTTTATTTACTGTGCAACACTGACTGGATACATTAGGAGGAAATGTTCCTTCCTAACTCTTAAATGTCAGAGTCCACCCCACAGAAGGAATGAGCCAGCCCTAATGTTTTCTTGTTGTTCCTCTGTTTTCTTAAATGTTTTCTTCTGTAACATCAGGCAAATATAAGAGAATATGTGCAAACCACATGTGAGGATAAACAAAATGAGTCCCTATGACTCCACAGTCCCCTCAAAGCCTGGAACATGACCACCATGTCCAGCCACCTGGCTCCCCCCTCACTTCCCTCTCCCCACCTCCTTGACCCCCCAAGGCAAACAGCCCTAGTACTGGGTTTTCTGTCCCTCACTTTTTAAAAAAGAACACACTTATTTCACACACTAGTAAAACTGAACAGTAGGCTGCCTTCCCCAGCCCGCCTGTGGCATTCTATACTGCTTCTGAGGTTCTCTCTGTTGCTATGCACAGCTGGCTGCCACTCACCCACTGTCACCGCTGTGTGCCATGTGATCTTGCCAATATTTAACAATGTGCCTACCCGTGTTCCTGTCCATGGACATCTGGGTTATTTCCAGATTTTTGCTACTGTGAAAAATGCTTCTACAGCCATGCATGTCTCCTGGAACACATGGGTCAGTTTTCTAGAATCTGTTCCTAGAACAGCTCATTCATAGGATATACAAATTCTCTCTGCAGTATATTTTTAAAATATTTTTGCCTGATTTAAAATATCGTTTGGTCATTACAAAGATGTATTAAGGCCGGGTGCAGTGGCTCATGCCTATAATCCCAACACTTCTGGGAGTGGGAGACTGAGATGGAAGATCACATGAGCCCAGGAGTTTGAGGCTGCAGTGAGCCATAATCATGCCACTATACTTCAGTCTGGACGACAGAGCCAGACCCTGCCTCAAAAAAAAAGGATGTATTCAGAGTTTAGTTGGCACAGGTTTGACAAGCATTTTTCACACACTCACTGTGTGTCGATATCCCCATGCCAGCAGCCACCGAGGTCTGGACAAGCACAGATGTGGCATCCAGTCTGGGCTGGGGGGCAACAAAACGACTCCAAACTGGGTGCTCCAGGCAGCTCCTGAGAAGACAAGGACAGACTTGGGGACATCGAGGGCACTGCCATGAAGAATGAGAGGGATGAGCACCTGAGTAAGGAAGAGGCCTCTGCAGGCAGAGTGAGAACCCTCAGGGAGAGACACCTGCCACTAAGGTAGCTGGGAACGCAGAGGCTGCGGCAGGCTGAGGCTGCACACCAGGGCCTCACTAGGCACACGAGAGATCTGCACTTGCCAGCTTGGGTTGTTCACCTTCAAGATTTTTGCCATTTCCTCTCGACAGTAACAATGACTAACACTTACAGAGCATCCACTATGTGCAGGCACTGTCCCAGGAATTATCCCATTCATTCCTTACTATAAAAGCTGCTCTGCTGTTTGCTTCATATTTTTTTTCATATCCAATTTACTTTTAAATTAAAATACTCGTGTTAAGTAACATATAAAATCAAGTATTACTGCTATGGCACATGGAGGGATCTTTTTGTTTCTATTGAGATACAATTCACATAGCATCAAATTCACTATTTTAAAGTAAACAATTCAGTGTTTTTTTTTTTTAGCATATTCACAATGTTGTGCAATCTTCACTATAATTCCAAAACATTTTCAACACCCCAAAAATAAGCCCCACATCCATTAGTAGTCACCACCCATGTCCTCACCCCCAGCTTGTTAACCACAAATCTACTCTCTATGGATTTGCCTACTCTAGACATTTCATATAAATGACATCATACAATATGTGAACTTCTGTGTCCGGCTTCTTTCACTTATGTGAAAGGTTCAATGTTTTCAGGGTTCATCCATGTTGCATTATGTACCAATATTCTATGACTTTTTATGGCTAAATAATATTCCATTGTATAGATGGACCACATTTTGTTTACGCATTCATTAGTTGATGGACATTCAGGTTGTTTCTAGTTTTTGTGGCTATCATGCCATAAAGAATATTCATATATTCATATTCATAATGCTGACATGAACAAATGTTTGTGCGGACATGTTTTCAGTTCTCCTGGCTATATATCGAGGAGTGAAATTGCTGGGTCATATGGTAACTATACGTTTTAATTCTTCAGGACCTACCAAAATACTACGGCATTTCTAAGATAAAGATTAAAACTAAGAATATTCAATTGTATGCCACTTAAAATTATTTCGGGAAATACTGAGGAAGACGAAGCTACTAGGTTGATTTTTGATTTTTGTTTGGAGCAGGGAACTCACGTTGTCAGGATGGTATTTCTGAATCGTGATCAAGCAGCAGTGGGAGAAAGGATTGGGGCAGAGGCGGGAGGAGGAAGACAGAAAGATGACTGAGAAGCCACACAGGCATGATGAGTCCAGAACCTGAATCCGGCAGCAGGGGAATGGGAAAGGCAGGCGATGGACGTAAACACAAGTGGGAACATCAACCCTGACAACCAAATGTCAGTGTGGGTGGGTAGAAGGGGCGGAATAGCCAGGAGGACGGAGCACCTTTAACAGAAAGAGAAGGTGGAGAGGTTCCTGATGAAGGCAGGAGGCAGCATACTTAGTTTTATTTCAAACAAGCATGACTCGAGGTGCTGGCAGGACAAGCCTGGAGAATGAAAACAGCCAAGTGGCAGCTGGCGCCTAGGATCAGGGCACAGGAGGGGCACTGTGGCCAACATGTTTATCTCAGAGGAACATGTGAGAGGCCCCAGGGAGAAAGAGAGCAGAGGAAGATGGGGACAAGAATGCAATTAAGGAGGCAAACAGCCATCGGCGAAGTCCAAGAAAGGACCAAGAGCAGGGTGGAGACACAAGAGAACCACCCAGTTGGTGCCAGAGAAGCAGAGAATGGAGAGGTTATGCTTTTCTGCCCCATGCAGAGCAGTGCATTCTCCTTCTAACGACCACTAACAAACAGTTCAGACGCCTTTGTGTAAGACCATACATAACTTCCTAGACATTTTTTTTTTCTGAGACAGGGTCTCGCTATCACCCAAGATGGAGTATAGTAGCACAATCATAGCTGATTGCAGCCTGGACCTTCCAGGCACAAGTGATTCTCTTGCCTCACCCTCCTAAATAGCTGAGGCTACAGGTGTGCACCACCAAGCCCAGCTAATTATTTTATTTTTTGTAGAGATGGGGTCTCCTTGTGTTGGCCAGGCTGATCTTGAACTCCTGGGCTCGAGCAATCCTCTTGTCTCAACCTCCCAAAGTGCTGAGATTGTATAAGCCACCACGCCTGGTCACTAGACCTTCTCGGTCACTGGTATACACCTCTGCACCATGCCGCCTTCCCGTCCAGTTTCAGGACAAAACTGAACCCATCACCCACAGCCCCACACCTGCCCCCTTCCCCTTCCCTCCAAGGATGCTCTGCCCAAGATCCACCACCTGCCGCTCAGCTGACTGAGCCAGAGGCCTTGGAGCTCGCCTGGGCTTCCGGCTTTCCCTCCACCCTCGCTCCTTCCTCCCACGACCTCTGGACTGCAGGCTCTCAAGGGACAGAGACCCCGACTGTCTCCTTGCTGCTGCATGCTGGGCCTGGCACGGTGCCTGGCACACATCTGCTGCAGGAATGAATGACTCCACAGGGCACTGAGTCCAGCCCCACCTGCTCACACACTCCCCCTTTCTCCCTCCCTTCCTCCAAGCTCTCTGATCCTCTCTACACCCTTAGCAAACCACAAATGCCCTCACTGAACATAAAACATGGCCTATCAAATATTGGTAATAGTTTTAAAATAACTATTTGGCAAAATGAAAAGATCACTGCTCTACTCAGCACCTTTTAGTCACCTCACTGAACCTCAGTTTATTTTCCTCATTTGTAAAATGGAAATGGCAGCCTTCGAAGATCTGCAAGATAAGGAACGATAGAGAGCTGTGGGAAATCAGGCTGCACCTTCGGCTTCTACTACAGGTTTCCCCGTGTGCCTCACAGGGTTTTCATGGGCCCTCTTCAGGGCCCACTGGTCCCTTGACCACAACTCTCCCAAAGAAAAGCAAAAATGGGAACAAGCTGACATCCCAACAGGAGGGGAATTTTTGAGTCTACTTCGCACTAAATTTAACAGCATAAACAAACTGGAGTTCGCATACCATATAATTTTTTTAATTCCTAAAAGATTAGAAGTATGCTACCAAATGTCAAAACACAAAAACCAAAAGGAAATCAAAGTTGTTATTTTCCTTTTGGTTTTATCTCCATTGGCCAAATGCTGTTTGTTCAAGCAATGTTTACACTCCCATTGTCTTGCTTTGTTTAGAAAAATAATAATAAAGGGGCTCATTTCCAGCACTGACAACTGAGTGCATGTGCAGATCTGCCCAGTGGCTCCTATACTCAGAAACTGCTCTACTTTAGAACTTTGTGCTGAGAGGCCGAGGAAGAACTGTTTACTTGCCCTCAGAATATACACTGGCTACATCCGTGCCCCTAACCCCCTCCTCGCTCCAGCCCCCGCCTTCCTTCAGCCACCACAGGGATAACCAGGCCAAGAGAACAGGGATGTTCTTCAGCACATTTATGCCTCACAAGGAAAACATAAACCCAAGGCCTCAAGAAGGCCAGTTGTGGTCACTCAGTGACTGCAGGCTCAGCTGCTGCTGGTCAAATGCACCAAGGTGACAGCTGTAATTTACTGAGTGCCTACCATGTGCCAGGCACTGACCCAGGGCTTTCATGGCACTGATCTTGCTGCACTCTTGCAAGGGAGGCATTGCAGAAGAGGGTAACATATAGCAAGTCACAGAGCTGGGATAAAGCTCTGGGCCACAACACCTCCTGTGAAACTCAGAAGTGCCCAATCCTAAACCTCCGTTCTATTTAGTATTACTTCTGTGTGGTTGGCCTTCTCTGTTTCAATATCATCATACCCATCTAAGACACTCCTTAGAAGATGTGAGGTTTTTCCACCAACCACCTTTCAAGGCCAACCCACATAATTTCTATCCCGGAAGTCCCTCCTTACTAATGAACGCTTTCCAGAGTGACCTGTCCAAACAAAACCACTCTCCTGGGCCCCAGGAATGTCTATTTCTCTTCTCTTCTATAGTACTGATTCTAGTCACCAAGTATTTCCAGTTCACCCACTTCTGGGTCTATAACAGAAGTGCATTTTCCCATCTCCTCTGAGGTCAGCCATGACACTGCAGTAAGATGAGATAGAAATGATATCTGTCACTCTCTGTTGAACAGTAAAAGGCAGGTGCCACATTCCCTGTGGTGCTGACAGTGGGTGCCTGTGTCAGGATGGAGCCTCCTTATCTATCCTCAGACAGGAAAGCATGTCTACACAGGGACTCATGTACCACGTTCACAGCTGTGTTACTCGCAACCGCCAAAGACTGGAGACAACTTTGTCCAACTGATGAATAAATAAATAACATGTGATCTATCTACACAATGGAATATTATTCAGCCTTAAAAAGGAAGTTCTGGTCCGTTCTACTACATGGATGAACCTTGACAACATTACACTGAATGCAAGAAGCCAAACACAAAAGCCCACATACTGTATGACTCCATTTATGTGGAATGTCCAGAGCAGACAAATCCACAGATACAGAAAGCAGACTGATAGTTGCCAGGGACTTGAGGGAGTGGGAGGGGAAATGATTGCTTAATGGATACAGGGTTGCTTTCGGTGGTAATAAAATGTTCTAAAAGAAGACTACGCTGATGGTGAACTTTATTGCATAGCAAATAAATTATATATCAATAAAACTTGGTTTTTTTGCTGGGCACGGTGGCTCAAGCCTGTAATCCCAGCACTTTGGGAGGCCAAGGCAGGCGGATCACGAGGTCAAGAGATCGAGACCATCCTGGCCAACATGGTGAAACCCCATCTCTACTAAAAATATAAAATTAGCTGGGCGTGGTGGCGCGCGCCTGTAATCCCACCTACTCAGGAGGCTGAGGCAGGAGAATTGCTTGAACCCAGGAGGCACGGGTTGCAGTGAGTCGAGATCGCACCACTGCACTCCAGCCTGGTGCCTGGCAACGGAGCGAGACTCCGTCTCAAAAAAAACAAAAAACAAAACAAAAAAAAAACTTGTTTTTTTTTTTTTGAGACGGAATTTCGCTCTTGTTGCCCAGGCTGGAGTGCAATGATGCGATCTCAGCTCACCGCAACCTCCGCCTTCAGATTCAAGCAATTCTCCTGCCTCAGCCTCCCGAGTAGCTGGGATTACAGGCGTGCGCCACCATGCCCGGCTAATTTTGTGTTTTTAGTAGAGATGGAGTTTCTCCACATTGGTCAGACTGGTCTCAAACTCACGACCTCAGGTGACCCCTCCCCACCTCGGCCTCCCAAAGTGCTGAGATTATAAGCATGAGCCACCACCGCTGGCCCATTTTTTGTTTGTTTGTTTTTGAGATGGAGTCTCTCTCTGTCACCCAGGCTGGAGTGCAGTGGCGAGACCTCAGCTCACTGCAACCTCCGCCTCCTGGGTTCAAGTGATTCTCCTGCCTCAGCCTCCCAAGTAGCTGGGACTACAGGCACATGCCACCATGCTGGGCTAATTTTTACATTTTTAGTAGAGATGGGGTTTCACCATGTTGGCCAGGGTGGTCACCAACTCCTGACCTCAAATGATCCACCCGCCTCAGCCTCCCAAACTGCTGGGATTACAGACGTAAGCCAGTGAACCCAGCCAATAAAACTGTTAACAAAACAAAATAAAACAAAAAAGAAAGCTTGTGCCACCATCATCCTGGGATCATGAATGACCATGATGAGTCAAGTCTCCTGACCACATACACTGGACACGCAGCATGAAAAAGAAATGAGGCCGGGTGCAGTGGCTCACGCCTGTAATCCCAGCACTTTGGGAGGCCGAGGCGGGTGGATCACGAGGTCAAGAGATCGAGACCATCCTGGTCAACATGGTGAAACCCCGTCTCTACTAAAAATACAAAAATTAGCTGGGCATGGTGGCACGTGCCTGTAGTCCCAGCTACTTGGGAAGCTGAGGCAGGAGAATTGCTTGAACCCAGGAG
>PVKV010005148.1:0-118962 GCA_004027835.1 Alouatta palliata
TTAATCACAGGGTTCAAGCAGTACCTGGTAAATAGAGTCATAAAACAAATCCAAGGCAGGAACCAAAATAAAACACAGTGTCTTAGTAACACCACATAACCGTCACCAGGCCATTGTGTAAGCAACTAGGAGGTCAAAATAGTTCTTTTACTTTATTTCTCATCCTTAGTTCCTACTTTCCCATAGCTCGACTGCCTCCGGGGGGGGGGGGGGATGCTTCTGGGGTCTAACTCCATTATGGCGGAGACACTCTTGGGGGTCTCTACGCTGGAGTGACTCCCACACCCGACCTAACGTTCGGTTCGGCGAGACTTACAGGCAGGGTCTCTGCATGGGACGAAGGACACAGAGGCTTCTGCTGCCGTGTGTAGACAGTGAGCATCTTCCTGCTTCTGCCACAGATATGGGACAGGATAATGATTCCAGCTGACTTTGCTACATCAATTAATTTTAATGACACAGAAGTCTATCCAACCATGAGTCCCAGATAAATTTAACCTGGAGGGATGGTTTATTTTTGAAATGACTAATCATTAAAAACATAATTGAAATGAAATGATCCTTCCCCAGTAAACGATTTCTATGACATGAATAGGAATATGATCCACCTAAAATATTCCGTAATAACAAGGGGAAAATATCAGGTGATCTTGTTTTGTGAGTGCAGCTATGATGGAAACGTGAACGTCCTTTAGCCAACTTAACTCACTGTAGGATTAACAAAAGAATAGTCCAAACCGTCAGTGTTGAGAGTTTGAAATAATGAAACAGGAGTTTTGTGGGAGGTTCGTAGGCATCATTTCATCAGTGGCTATGCTATGTAATGCACTAATCAGCAGGTATTTATCGAATGTCTACTGTGTAGTGCTTCAGGATACACAAAACAGTGCAACAGATGAGTTCTCAGTGGTATGAGGGGAAGGTCTATACCTGAGGACAGGTAATGAGGGAGGAGAGCTCAGCTGGCCTCACAGAACAGGAATTCAGTCGTGGAGTGGACAGAGGATGGGAGGACGTTCTAGGCTTGGAGCTCTGATTCCAACTAATTCTGCAAATACAACCTTTTCATCTGCAAAGCTGTGGTTACACTGAAAAGACCCCTTACCATCCTTCCATTGGATTGGCTAGCTTCTGAGATTTAGGGTGCTCTTGGGTTGCAGCTAGCAGCTGAGTTCCAGGAGGCCCTTGGAGGACAGACTCCCCAAGGACCTCATCGTCGTGGGGTGCCCCCACCCAAGCTCCCTCCCTTTTGTGTCTCCCGCTGGAGCCTGGGAGTGTGGGCTGGACTCCCAGACCAACCAAGGGCCTCGTTACTGGCTTTTTTACGTGTGTGTATAAGTACGTATATGAAAAATGGAAAAAGAACTCAGCTTCAGCATTTTGAACATTCAGCTTGAGTTACAAAAGAATCCAAATTCTGGAATCTCTGTGTAAAGGGAGAGAGGAGGAGACCGCTTCGCCTCCCCAGCACCAGAGTTTCTGAAGAGCTCGGGACTCAGGGTCCCCACGGCCAGCAGCCCGAGGAGCAAAGCCGTAGATGCTCCTGAACCAACAGGCTCTTTCATGAAGCACCGGCGGCACGTGCCAGCAGCTCACACAGCAGTTCACTCACCAGAATTCCCACTCACCATGATTCTCCAGATGTGTAATTTTGTAACAGAAAAGACCCCTAGTCTGACTGTCTCCTTTACATGTGGTATGACAAGAACACACACAAAGCTCATGTCTGCATCATCCCCTTTCACCTTTTATCCTTTTTTTTTTCTTTTTATGCAGAGTGCCACACCATTGCCCAGAGTGGAGAGCAATAGCGTGATCTCGGCTCACTGCAAACTCCGCCTCCCAGGTTCAAGCAACTCTCGTGCCTCAGCTTCCTCAGTAGCTGGGATTACAGGTGTGCACCACCATGCCCAGCTAATTTTTGTATTTTTAGTAGAGAGAGGGTTTCATCATATGGGCCAGGCTGGTCTCGAACTCCTGGCCTCAAATGATCTGCCTACCTCGGCCTCCCAAAGTGCTGAGATTACAGGCCTGAGCCACCATGCCTGGCCCATCTCCTTTATCCTTGCAGTGATCCTGCAAAGGCACCAGGATGTCTTCATGGCCCCTGCGCTCTCTATGTCCCGAGCCCAGCAGCAGCATTGAGCAGACTGAATGGAGGATTCCCTTTGTCACTCCAGGCTTGCCCTTTACATGTTTGGTATTATTACAAGATGTCCACTAAAAAGAGACGGTGAAAGAAATGGAGGAACAGAATGCAATTGCAACTCCACGGCATTCGCCTTCTGAGTTTAGTATTGCACTGTCATATCCTCAGATTAGTATTTTTTCCTTAAAGGGTGGATACATGCTGTGGAAATAGAAAGGAGAATTCTCCATCTCTTAGGGGTGAAAACTATTGTTGAAAATCCTAACTGAATCATTTAGGATTACCAAATAAAGTTGTCTTAGAATGTAACACCAGGAAAGTGTTTATATTTCCTGAAAAATTAGGGACATTCTTTGAATCAGACAAGAACAATATAAACCATTGTGTTTCAATTTTGCCTCGTCAGCCAGGAAGCTTAAAACAGAACTTAACGCACAATCGCAATCACTTCTTATCTCCAGGGAAAGGGAGCTGGCATTTATACTATGGCCCGCTCATGCAAAGTGCTGCCGCAACATATTTTTTAAACTTAATGCTCACAACTACCCAGCTATTATTATTCTGACTTCACAGATTAGAAGCCCAGAGTTCAAAGAAGTCAGGAGTTCAGTTATTTGACAAGCAAGTGGGAAGACAGCATCCATACCTTAATCCACCTGAGTTAGGAACCATCCTGATACAATGCTCCTTCCATAAATTGCCTCAAACCTTTCCATGTGGGAAAGAGCACACATTCCTAAGAAAGAACACTATGCAGAATGGAGGTTGGGGAGGCCCCCGGCGTGGGCTCTGGCTGACACCTCCCAGGACACTGGAGGTAGAACTCACCAGATGGCCTCAATGGGGAAGTGTTTTTGTTGCATGGACCCTGGGCTGGAAGGCAGTGATCTATTTGGGTGCCCATGTCATCACTGGACATCAGGTTTCACATACAAGAGGACTTGTGAATGTCGCCTTCCTCTTCCCACGCCAAACCTAACAGCAACTTCCTCTTTTCATTGTCCTGACTTGTTTACTTCAGGCTGGAGTGCAGATGACTTCAGCATTCAGAGAACTTTCCAAAAACGCAAGAACCAAATTACCCTGTTGAATTCATAGATATGCCAAATTTAAATGACATTTACATGGCAGTGATGCCTTCCTGAGCACACACAGTATGTGAGCTGGCCACCATGTGAACCTGCCTTTGAGGACTGACAGGTAAGACAACTCTGTGACCTATATCCAGGGACACACACACACATCTATAGAGCAACCTGGAGGCATTCAAAACCAAGTCATTTAGATTCATTGAACAGCTATGTAAGGTGTGGCACATAGTAGGTATTCAATAAACATAAAAAATATTTTGATATAACCTATGATCCAGCTTATCTAAAATTCAAAAGCAGGCAAAACTAATCTATGGTGTCAGAAGTGGGGACAATGGTTACCTCTGGAAGGGAGGCGTGAAGGGACTGGAGGAGCAATAAGAGGCTTGGGTTGTGAGGGAATGGGCCTGTCACATTCCTTGATCTGGGTGCTGGCTCACTTGACAGTTCAGAAATGAACCACGTGCTTACGACTGGTGCAGAGATTTCTGTAAGGATATTGCATTTTAATATAATTTGTGTGTTAGTTCATTTTCATACTGCCATGAAGAAATACCTCAGATGGGGTAATTTATAAGGAAAAAGAGGTTTAAGAGACTCGCAGTTTTAAACATGGCTGGGGAGGCCTCATGATCGTGGCAGAAGGTGGAGGAGGAGCAAAGGCACATCTGCCATGGCGGCAGGCAAGAGAGTGTGTGCGGGGGAAATGCCCTTTATAAAACCATCAGATCTTGTGAGAATTTATTTGCTATCACAAGAACAGCATGGGAAAAAGCTCCTGCCATGATTCAATTACCTCCCATGGGGTCCCTCCCATGACATGTGGGGATTATGGGAGCTACAAGTCAGGATGAGATTTGGGTGGGGACACAGCCAAACCATATCAATTTGCAAAAACAAAGCTTGAGCTACTGTTTTGGAGTATAGTGGATATTGCTTTTTACTCTGCATGAAAAAGCAAACAAATCAATTAATTTAATTTGTCTAAAAACTCAATTAAAAAATATGATCAACTGTGAAACACTGAGCATATCATCTGCCCTTACCAGTCTTCACACTGGGCAACAGATGACCATGAGCATGGACAGACTTAATGGATGGAAGAGAGCAGGACAGCTGGCCTGACTTTGCCTTTAATGTGTTTGCTTGTTTGCCACAAAACGCTTTCTCTCTCACAGAGCAAGCTTTTGTATCTTTTGGCATAAACTTTATCTGAAAATAATTTTCTGATTTTAATCATTTTTTTCAAAAGAATTAAGAATCTCCATTTTATCACCTAAATCTTTTCAAGGTGTTGGTCCTACAGATAACCTTGAGACTTCCATTGAAGGAGGGATTGCTTCTCATGGCCATGACAGGGGTGTTGGGGTCAAAAAATGTGGCTTTGGGGTCTGACAGGTATTGTTCCAGGCCTCAGCTCCACCTCTCGCCATCAGAGCAGCCTGAGCAGTTACCTCAACTCTCCGAGCCACGGGTTTTCTATTTACAAAATGAAGGTAAGTCCATCTTAATCTTGGGGTGGCAGGTGGGATGACCAACTTACCTTGCTCTGTCCAGGACCATCCCTGTTTTAACACTAAAATCCCTCACCCCAGCAAACCCCTCAGTCCCTGGTAAGTGGGTGGCTGGCCACCTTGTGGCTGCATGGGGTGCATGAGGTAATGTGTACCACATATCACAGGCTCAATACATGCTGACTTCCATCATGGCCACAACCTTCTCCAAAGTGTGTCCCTCTGTGTATTTTGGCTATAATATTTGCCAATATGATACCTGAGAAACTTCTCGTCTTTCCTTCAGCTTCTTGACCCATTTTACAAGATAAATAATCAGTAACTGTCACGTGATTCCTAGCACCATGTTGCATCCAGAGGGCTCCACACACCTGCTGAGGGGAATGGACACTGGCCATCCCAGACGGGGGTGGGTCCCAGAGGCAGAAAACCCCATTGACCTCAGAAGCAGCATCTGACCTCTTAGAGCTTCCACCTTCTTGCGGATGAAAGGAACATAAACATGCCTGTCCTCTTTTTAGGGGTACCGTGAGGCTTAGTGGAGATCTGGTGGATCCAAGCTTACTACTGTTCACTTCCTTTTCAGTGAGTGTGGGAGTCATGACTGTGTTCAGCTGGGAGCACCTGTCAACCACCATGGGGGACCTGCAGCTTTGCAGAGGCATTCGTGGCCCCCTGGGGGACCTCGGGCCTAAGGCCAGGAGGAGGTCAGGCCAAGGGCCAGCGTGGCAGATGATGGGAAAATGCACATGTCCAGGTGTCCAGGGTTGTGGCTGCAGTACCAGTGAATTTGGTGTGCAGCGTCCTGCTCCAGGAAGAGGCGGAGACTGGCTGGACCCTGCGCCAGCACATCTCTAATGCCGTCTAGCAGGATCGGGGCAGATACGAGGTTCAGAGGCTCAGACCATCACTGCACCCGGAAGGGGCTCCACACTTAGCTCAAATTAAGCCACTGTTATCCTCTAATGTCTGGCCGATACAATGCATTTATATTTATTGTTCAACATAAAGTGTAAGAGCAATACAAAATGAGGTAATTTATATATTTACACTTTAATATCAACGGCAATAGGAATACAAAGGTAAATCATGACTTCATCCTAAGTTAAGGAAACTTAAAAGGCTTTTGATTAGGGGCAGACTCTTATCTTCCACTGCAGATACTAGGAAGGAATCAAAAGAAGGACATGGCCTATAACAAACTCCAGGTGGAATGAATGTATGGAATTCAGGCTTTTTTCACATTTCCACAGGGATGTGAATCAATTTAAATACCTAACATAGCCACAGAAAGAAAAAAAAAAAGATCAAGCTGTATTAGTTACCGTGGGAATTCCTAATTGAAGAACTTCTTTTGTCTTTTAAAGATCCTTGCCATTCTTATGACATTTAGAATGATAAAATTAAGGGAGTCAGCATCTATTTCCTGCCATTTGATAATTATAAAAATATGATTATGGAAGTTCAAATTAAAAACACTTCTTAGGAAGTAAAAAAAGGCCAACTTGTAATAGTGACATACTTATTAAGGAATGGGACTGAATTTTAGAAGTCAAGTGCAAGATTTTCAAAGAGTTCTGAGAAATTGGGGAAAAAGATGCTTAAAACTGAGATGCTTCATGCCATGTCAGAGGAAGAGTAAAAGAAAGGCTGGCGGCACAGTCCCTGTCCTTCACGGAGACAGCTGTTCTGTGGGGTCTGGGAACTCCCCGACCTTCCAGCAGCAGAATGCCGACACCAGGAACCCGCTGATGAGCCTGCCTTCTGACAGCTAGACAACTGACTGCAAGCGCTTACTGAAAATGAAACTTTTCATGGCATTCACCGGTGCAGAGGAATTTTTTTCAAAATCATTACTTAAACAGAGTTTGTATTCCCCAGAGTCATATTCCCAAATATCATCAACCTGTGTCTCATCAAGAAAGAGTAATTGCCAAGTAATGCAAGTGCCCTTTGAATATCAAGAGTTTCAGAGACAGCGAGGCTTATTAATAAAGAAGTAAATCTTTCCCTTATAATCGAGAATTGTCCGCAGTTAGCCAAGGGCTAAAAAAAAAATGGAACTAAGAACTTCATTAATTCTTAAAGACAGCTAGAAACATTGTCAATGAAAATATATTCCTAGAAGTTTAAATTTAATAAAAGCAAAGGATACCCCGCCAGCTGGGAGGGGGTGATAGACTGCAGTTATGCTGGGTTCAACTTCAAGTGTGATCATCTTTGTAAGAACTGGTCTCAACAGGAAAGAGTCTGAACACCAGATGGAAGATTTTAAAACCTGAGGGCCTGCACTGATCCTGTGGCTCACCTGAAGAAAGTATTAATAAAACCGAGGCTGGGCAAGGTGGGTCATGCCTGTAATCCCAGCACTTTGGGAGGCCAAGGTGGGCAGATCACCTGAAGTTGGGAGTTTGAGACCAGCCTGACCAACATGGCAAAACCCCATCTCTACTAAAAAATACAAAATTAGCCAGGTGTGGTGGCGCATGCCTGTAATCCCAGCTACTTGGGAGGATGAGGCAGGAGAATCGCTTGAACCCGGGACGGGGAGGTTGTGGTGAGCCGAGATCGCGCCACTGCACTCCAGCCTGAGCAGGAAGAGACAAACTCCATCTCAAAAACAAAACTAAAAAAAAAAAAAAAAGTGAAATGGAGCACTTTTACCACAGGATGAAAAGTAGGAGAGATTAAAGGGAAAGCGCCTGGAAGAACAGAATGCCTACTGTGCTTCTCTCTGTTATTTAGAGCTTTAAAAAAGCAGGTAATAAATTCCTATTGTTGAATGAAATTGAAACAACCCAGCAATACCCAGAGAAAAGTGGAGTCTCCCTCCCACCCGGAAGCCAGCATCTCCTGAGTGGGAACTGCAGGCCAGGCATCCTGCAGAGCCAATTTCATGTCTTCTTTCACTCATGAATCCATTCACTCATCCATTCACTCCACAGGCCCCGGGGTGCCCGGCCCCAACAGCTTGGGTCCTCCGTGCTGCCTGCAGCCTTGAGGGGAGACAGGAATAAATACACTAAGGTACAAATGAACATGTGACTACCAAGTGCAGTGACAGGTAGGAAGGGACAGACGCTGGAGAGAGTCACACAGTAAAGGCCAGGCAGTCCCAGCGGCCGGCTTTCTTTCACTGGGGGTGGAGTGCTTATGCACAGGGGTCACCGAGCAGTCTAGGGGGGGCCCACCTTGTGAAGAAGTGGAGAAGGCTTGTGCCTGCCAGCATCAGTTCATGCTCAAGTTTCAGTCCACCCCAGGGGCCTCCTGGGGGCCCCCCTTCCCTGTCTTGCTGCATCTTGCTGGAGAGAAGAGCACGGGCCCCTGCGGGCCTTTACCATAGCCCCTTTCACCCCCACCCTGCCCCAGAGAGAAGCTTCTAAAGAAGCCTTTTCAATTCTCCGTGTTGGATGCTTTACAACACCTCCCCAACAAGCCCACACTGTTCTCATCCTGCCTCCAGCCAACCCCGCTCCGAAAAGGGGACGCTGTCACCAACAACCGTAGGAAATAATTAGACTGCAGCTGGGATATTTTGCTGAATGTTAATCGTTTTCATTTGTGTGGGCTGAAATAAGTACTTCTCTGCCCCAGGAGAAGGCCACATACATGCTGGACACGTGTGGATGAGAAAGACCCCTCCCAAAGCCCCAGCTCTGCCGGGAGAAGCCAATCCCTTGGCATCATCTGAATGCAGTAACAGCCGAGAGGAAGGGCGAGTGGGAACTATTTGTTTCTGTATTTTTTAAAAAGCCCCACATATTTGGACTCATGGCTAAATGCTCATAAATCAGAGCAAGATCTGGGCTATGGCAAATTTACACATCCACTGAGTTAGGAGGCCCAAGATGATTCAGACCAACTCCTGGGGCTGTTGAAAGGTGGAGCAGCCCAAGAGCTCAGGCTCACAGGGGACCAGGTAAAGGTGCAGGGAGCGGTCAGACCAGACTCCAGGAAGCACGGCTGCCAGAGCTGAGTGCTGAGGAGCAAGAAGGAATCCACCAGACTTAAGAGCACAGGACACAGAAGTGATCAAAGGGCCCAAGGCCAGAAGACTTTGACAAAGGATCTTTCAAATGAGCAAATAAGAAATCTTTGCTATGAGCAGTAGAGGAGGCTTTCCTGCTGCTGTGCATTTGCTTGAACTCTGTCTCTGGAATCTGACTCAGCACTCACTTGCTGGGTGTCTGCCGTATGAAAGCGCAGTGCAGGCAGCAGGAAGGAAGGTCCAGTGTCACACACATAGCCGGCCTTGTCCTTCAACGTCCACCTCAGAGGTCACCGTCTGATCATTCAGCAACAGGACCTTGAGCCCCTGGAGTACCTGCATGCCAGCCAGCATGCCCAAGCTGGAGGGATTGGTCTCCTTTCTGACCTGCGTCTGCCATTCACTGATTTCCTCTGGTCTTTTCTTACTTCCCATCTTGTCATAATAATCCGCATCTGTCCTGGCTTCCCCAAAGAATTGCGTTCTCCATGACGATGGGCACTAGCTTTGATATCGTCACATCCCCTACAGCCCTACAGAGAGTATCAGTAATCTCCCTTCAAATGAATTGATAATAAAGATAAGAGCTCCCATTGGTGCCCTGCCGAGCACTGAGCTAGAAGCTTCATAATATCTCGTGGACCCTCACAAGTAGCCTGCAAGGTGGGTCTGATTATTTGCACTTTACAGTGAGGGAAAGGAGAATTAAAGAGACAAGGAGACAATCCTGAGTCATTCTGCTGGCAAGTAGTTGACCCAGGATCATACTGGGAAAGGTCTGACTCCACAGTTGTGCCCTCAACACTATGGAGAAAGTGAAAACACTAGCTGAAAAGTGTGTGGCTTTGGACACGGCATCTTCCCCACGACGGACTTCTGCTTGAAATTTGCCTGGCAATCATTTGCCTTGCAAATTCAGGAAGGTTACTTTCTGTCAAACTTATTTCAAAAATTATTACAAAACATAAATTAATGAGTCTGAATTATTGGGGATGTATATTTACACATTAAAAACAAAAAAATATATAAGTAATTCAAGAAAATGACCGGGAAGGCATAAGAAAGCCATAGGCTGTCATCTTGAGGCAGGACTTATTTCTGGTAAATGGGTCCAGTGGGTGGCTATTGAGTGAATTAGTGAATGAATGAATGAGCAAATGCACGAACTGGGAAAGCTTTTAGAAAACTCTTGCATTGTTTTTCTCCACTCCCCTCAAGCCCCAACTTGTCATTAACTTGGATTTCTGTTTTTCTATTGTTGTTTTTGTTGTTTGGTTTTTTTAGGCAATTTCATCTGGGTGTGGTGGTTCATGCCTGTAATCCCAGCACTTTGGGAGGCTGAGGTGGGCAGACCACCTGAAGTCGGCAGTTCCAGACCAGCCTGACCAGCACGGAGAAACCCCATCTCTACTAAAATACAAAATTAGCTGGGTGTGGTGGATCATGCCTGTAATCCCAGCTACCTGGGAGGCTGAGGTGGGAGAATCACTCGAACCTGGGAGGCAGAGGTTGCGGTGAGCTGAGATCACTCTATTGCACTCCAGCCTGGGCAACAAGAACAAAACTCTGTCTCAAAAAATAATAATAATAATAAAAATAAAAATAGGTGATTTGAATAGAACTGCATCTGTTGAAGAAAATAAATCAATAATTAACAGACTTCTAAAACAGAAAGGACCAGGCACAGATGGGTCACTGGTGAATTCTACCAAATATTTAAGAAAGAAATTCAATCAATTTTCTATAATCTCTTCCAGAAGATAGAAGCGTAGGAAACACTCATTGTAACAGGCCCACATTACCCTCAATACCAAAACCAAAGGCATTACAAGAAAAAAAAAATATCGTAGACCTTATCTTTCATGCATATAGCTGCAAAATCTTCAACAAAATATTAACAAATCAAATTCAAAATGTATAAAAATAATTATTTATCATAACCAAGTGAGATTTGTCCCATGTATAAAAAGTTGATTCAAATTTGAAAATCAATTAACATAATCCATCACATCAACAGGCTAAAGAAGAAAAATCACATGATCATAAAAGCAGGTGCAAAAACAACGTGACAAAATTCAAAACTGACTCATGATGGAAAATCTCAAAAACAAGGAATGGAAGGAAATTTCCTCAAGCTGATAGAGGACAGCTATGAAAAATCTATAGCTAATGTCATACATTAATGGTAAGAAACGAGACACTTTTCCACTAAGATCAGGAACGAGACAAGAATGTCCTCTCTTGACTATCCTTTCTGATATCATATGGGAAGTCACGGCTATTGCAAAAAGACAAGAAAATTAAAAATATACAGGTTAAGAAGTAAAAAATGCAAATAGTCATTAGGGAACTGCAAATTAAAGCAACAATATGACACCATTACCCACCTATTATACTGGCCAAAATCCAGAACACTGACAATGCCAGATGCTGGTGAGGATTTGGAGCAACAGAAACTCTTATTTATTGGTGCAAATGCAAAATGGTACAGCTACTTTGTAAGATAGTTTAATGGTTTCTTAAAAAACTGAGCATACTTAACATACGATCCAACAATTGCACTCCTTGGCATTTGCCCAAATGAGGTGAAATGAGGTGAAAACTTATGTCCACACAAAAACTCACGTATGTATGTATATAGCAGCTTTATTCTTAATTGCTCAAACTTGGAAGCAGCCAAGCTGTTTGTATTAGTTAGGATTCTCCAGAGAAACAAAAATCAATAGGGTGAACACATAGACATACAAGCGGGGATTTATTAGGGAGATTGGTTCACAGATTGTGGAGGCTGGGAAGTATCTTCACAGGCTGTTTGCAAGTTGGAGTCCCTGGGATGCTGGCAGTGTGGCTTCTCACCTCGTCCACTTGGACTCAAATGCTAATCTCTTCTGGAAATACCCTCAGATATACCGAGAACAATGTTTTACCAGGTTTTTAGATATTCTTTAATACAGCTGACACCTAAAATTAACCATCACAAGCCCACCCCTTGTCAACTTGGCACCTATGTGCATCTTCTAAAACCTATATTTAATTTCCAGATAAGTTAATAATAAGGCAATAGTTTCACCTGACATGATGCAACTATTCTGCACACAACCAACAACACATTAGTCCCTGATACGATTTGGATTTATGTCCCTGCCCAAATCTCACGTCAGTTTGGAGGAGGAGCTTGGTGGGAGGTGACTGGGTCATGGGGTGGGTTTCCTCCTTGCTATGTTCATGATAATGAGTGATTTCTCATGAGATCTAATAGTTTAAATGTGCGTGACATTTCCCCCTTCTGTCTCTCTTTCTTGCCACCATGTGAAGAAGGTCCTTGCTTCCCCTTCATCTTCCACCATGATTGTAAGTTTCCTGAAGCTTCCCAGTTATGCTTCCTTTTC
This sequence comes from Alouatta palliata, assembly GCA_004027835.1. Lineage (NCBI taxonomy): Eukaryota > Metazoa > Chordata > Mammalia > Primates > Atelidae > Alouatta > Alouatta palliata. The sequence goes on from PVKV010005148.1 coordinate 12,132, forward strand.
TGTTAAGCCTGCAGAACTGTTAGTCAATTAAACCTCGTTTCTTCATAAGTTACCCGGTCTCAGGCAGTTTTTTAAAAGCAGTGTGAAAAGAGATGAATACAATTCCTTCTTCAGAAAAAAAGTTAAAGTCTTTGGGTGATGTTTACTCTTCTCCTCATATCCCATGACTTAAATACTATGATACAAAATTATAACACATAAATACTAATATAAGTTCAGAAAATCTTTTTACATGATAAAAGAATAAGAGAGGAATGAAAACAAAGATCTTTGCTTACTATATGCCTCTATACACATGGACATATTCTTAACAAAATAGGGAGGAAATACTCCTAACAGTCTGTTTCTGTAACTGGTTACATGGGCGGAGCTGGTACTGACAAACTGCCTTTTACTGTTACCCATTCTGTATTCCCTTTGTCTTCAGCAAGCACCTCACTGGTCATGATTTTATGTAGTTTGCTGACCTAAGTTGATTTAAGACACTTCGTCTTGGAAATGGACCACTGTATACATAATTTCCTTCAGTCACCAATATGGTGGACGAGTGTGATATCTTATTGAAGGGAATGGTGATCAAGATCCCTGCAAACATGATTGTGATATAGGCTAGAGAACTGATATACCCCTGAGGTGGGAGAGTGAAGGTATGTTGCTAGCCTTGCCAGCTGAAGGCAAACTGCTTCAGGTGGGTCTTCTGGACAAGAATGGAGAAAAAGGCATTTGCTAGATCAATAGCTGCATACCAGGTATCAGGAGATGTGTTAATTTGCTCAGGCAATGAGATCACAACTGGTACAGCTGCTGCAATTGGAGTCACCACTTAGTTAAACTTGTTATAATTCACTGTCATTCTCCAAGATCCATCTGTCTTCTGTACGGGCCAAATAGGAGAATTCAATGGGGATCTGGTGGGAATCACCACCTCTGCGTCTTTCAAGTCTTTGATGGTGGCACTAACCTCTGCAGTCCCTCCAGGTCATGTTTTTCATTTACTATTTTTGTAGGTAGAGGTAGCACTAATAGCTTCCATTTACCCTTATCCATCATAATAACCTTCACTCCACAGGTCAGGAAGCCAATGTGGGGATTATGCCAACTGTGGAGTATGTCTACTCCAATTATGCATCTCAAACTGGGGAAATGACCACTAGATGGGTTTGGGGACCCCCGAGTCCATTGTTAATTGGATCTGAGCTGAAACTCTATTGATCACCTGACCTCCATAAGCCCCACTCTAATTGGTGGGCCACGGTGACGTTTCAGGTCTCCTGGAATCAGTGTCAGTTCAGAGCCAGTGTCCAGTAGTTCCCAAAATGTCTGTTTATTTCCCTCTCCCAAGGGCACAGTTACCATGGTAAAAGGCCATAGATCCCTCTGGGGAAAGATGGGAGAAAGATGAACAGTATACATTCTTGGTAGTCTACCAGAGTCCTTCCTGGAGGGAACCTAGTCTCTCTTTCATCCGAGGGGTTCTAGGTCTATAAACTGGCTTAAGCCTGGGAATTGATTGAAGAGCCATGACTCTCAGTTTTCATGATTTGAGTTGCACTTTTGTGCACTTGACCTGAAAGTTTTCCGCTTATACAGATCAAGTTAGAATTTAGTAGGCTTCCTATCTATTTCACTTTTAGAAACACCACGATTAGCTAGCCAGTGCCATAGATCTACACGAGTCAGACCATTTTGACTGTTGCTTTGCCTGTGCTGTACCTTACGGTAACTACATCCACCTTGCCTTTGATAGCTGAGTGTTGCCACTTGGGCCCTTCGACCCCAGGATCCAATTATTGCCATAGCATTTATGTTTCCTAGTTGAGTGACTGAGATTCCCACTGTAAAGTCCAGCCTACAGAGAAGAGCAATCACAGAGCTCTTCAGGGATGCTGGCTTTCCCCCCCAAAAATCTGTTTCTCAAGGTTCTGGTGGAAGGCCTGTCTTCTGGACTTTCCCAGTGTGTGGGAGTTGGTTTTAAGTGACAAATCCACTCTAGCATTCCAACTTCCCTAAGCCTCTGGATCTCTTCCTTTAAAGTAAACCAAAGGAGATCAGGCATCTCCAACTCAGGGTGGACCATCTTTTGACCCACATTCCAGCCAACTAATGGAACAAACTCAGCACCTCCTGGAACTCCCTGAGCTACAGCATTAAATGCAGGATCACTGCTTCGTTGGTCCATATCAATAAATTCAGTCCGCCCCCTTTATGTCTCTGTTAGCAACATCCTTAATAGCCATTCCCACACATGTTCCCCGGATTTCTGCTTGTATAAATTAGAAAACCAAAATAGTTCTTTTGGAGTGTAGCCACCTCTACATGGGACACCTGCGTCCCTCACCTGTAGGGACTGTTGGAACTTGAGTCTAGTTACAGGTCTAGAAGCAAAGAGGGTTGATGGGGGCGGGTCCAGAGAGACTCAGCACTGTCTTGACTGGCAGCTGACTCAGGGGAGGCTGTGGGCCCTATCAGAGTTAATCCCCTCAGGCAGAGGTGAGATTTATTTCTGGAATAGGGAGGTCACTTCTGGCAAATAAGACTCAATAGAATTTTGGAGCTCCATGTCCCTAGCTTCATCATGGCCTCCCGTTTCCCCATGTCAAATTTCTGCAAGGCCAAGACTCAGCTTTTGCTGTAATCTAGTCAATTGAATGACAAGGGCTTGTGTTTAATTTTCGGCAATTTCAGCCCTGCAGCTATGGGAGAGAAGATTCTGACCCAGGGCACACATATAAACTCGGGTCATTTATGTGAATAGCGGAGCTCGCCCCTTTCTTTCATCACCTGGTCCAGCCACGCTAGGAGCAACCAACCAATGTTAGTATATTCTTTGGTTTTCCTCAAATGTTCAAACGTATCAAGTATAAGTTCTCTAAATTCCTTGCCTTTTATAAGTGGTGAATTAGGAGTATCAATGTCTTTATGTTGCAAATTTACAAACAGTAAGCATGTGAGCTATCAGTGTTCTCTGTGCTATTAAAGGTAGAGTCTCCAGCATTTTTAGTTCTAAACAGGTTACAGAACCAATTCCAGAAACCCCAAAACCAAAAATTAAAATTGTTTCCTCTAAAACCACTCCTGGTACCAAAATCCGTATTAGCCAGGGTTCTCCAGAGAGACAGAACTATTAGACTATACAGAGCTAGCTAGACACATGAGAACGGATTTATTTATATGGGGATTGGCTCAACCCCTCTAATTAGGGTTGACTGAGAAATCCCACAACAGGCCATCTCCAAGCTACAGACCCTGGCTCAGAGGCAGCATGGCCCAGTCCAGGTCTGAAGGCTGCAGAACCCATGAAGCTATTGGTGAAACTCATAGTCCATGGCCAAAGGCCTGAGAACCAGAGGGTGTGTTAGGGTGGGGCGCTGGTGTAAGTCCTGGCATCCAGAGGCTGACGAGCCTGGAGTTGTCCAGGGTCAGGACAGGCAGGGTGTATCCCAGTTCCAGCAGATGGATCGACATAGTCACCTTTCCTGTTTTTGTCGTGTCTGAGTCCCAGCAGATCGGATGTTGTCCACCCACACTGAGGGGGAACCTTCTCCACCTAATTTGCCCAGGCTCCAATACTAACTTCCTCTAGAAGGACACACCCCAAAATACTGTTACCAAGTTTTTAGGTATTCCTTAATCCAGTCAAGTTGACACCTCAAATTAACCATCACGATGTAGGTGACTGACTAAATAAACTGTCGTGCATCCGGACAATAAAAACATTATTTAGTGCTAAAAGGAAATGAACTATCAACTCATGAAAAGCCTGGGATGAAACTTAAATACATATTATTAAGTGAAACCAATCTGAAAAAGCTACATATTATATGATTCCAACCACATGACATCCTAGAAAAGGCAAAACTATGGAGACAGTAAAAAAATCAGTGGTTGCCAGGTTCACGGGGAGGGAGAATGAATGGGTGGAACACAGAGGATGTTTAGGGCAGTAGAACTATTCTGTATGACACAGCCATGGTGAAGACATGCCACATATTTGTCCAAATGCATAGAATGTACAACACCAAGAATGAGCCCCAACACAGACTATAGACTCTGGGTGATAATGACTCTGGATATTGAGAGTGGGGAGTCTGTGTGTGTGCAGGGTTAAGGGGCATACGGAAAGTCTCTACTTTCCAGTCAATTTTGCTGTGATTTTAAAACTGACCTAAAATAAAGTCTCTCTTTTTTTTTTTTTTTTTTTTTTTTGAGACGGAATTTTGCTCTTGTTACCCAGGCTGGAGTGCAATGGCACGATCTCGGCTCACCGCAACCTCCGCCTCCTGGGTTCAAGCAATTCTCCTGCCTCAGCCTCCCGAGTAGCTGGGATCACAGGCACGTGCCACCATGCCCAGCTAATTTTTTTTTTTTTTTTTGTATTTTTAGTAGAGACGGGGTTTCACCATGTTGACCAGGATGGTCTCGATCTCTTGACCTCGTGATCCACCCGCCTCGGCCTCCCAAAGTACTGGGATTACAGGCGTGAGCCACCGCGCCCGGCCCCAAATAAAGTCTCTCTTAAACAAAAAAGAGGGGGTGATGGTGTGTCCACATCCCCAAGCTCAGGCCTCTGTGCTGGTCTTCTGAGCCTAGGCTCACCCTTCCCCATCTGCTCTCCTGGGGCCAATGGAGTGGCCCAACACACATCTAAGCATCCATAGGGCCCAAAAGTTTCAGTAACTCTTCACCGCTGGCAGAAGAAAACCCAAACCCTGGGGCATGGCATGGGACGTCTGTCATGATGTGGCTCCCACTTAGCTGATGGGCCTCTCCCATCTTACTCCCCATTCTGTCACATGAGAAGGAATTTACTGGGGGGTTGGCTCAGCCCCTCTAATTAGGGTTGGCTAAGAAGTCCCACACTCCCTGACCTACTCCCCTGTACTCCAGAGACTCTGATCTTTGTCCTTCACACGGCAGGACAATGCCAGTTTAGCTTGCAGACTGAATTTTAAGTCCAGGATTTTTCTCGAGCTCATGTGCTCCAGTCCAGATCCTTTCCATAAAAGAACATGATGATGCTCTGGCATCCTGTGGGTCCCTCGGGTGGTCTTGGAGTGGTCCAGGGAAAGGAGGCCTCCTTCAACATATGGCAGAATAGCCAGGCATAGAAAAAATATGTAAGAACATATCTTTTAAAGAGTATATCTCTTAAATGCTGTGAAAATTTGTCTAAAGGCAAGGTAAAATGTCAGGCATCAGAGGATGTAAGCATTAAGAGAGATAAAATGTAAACCCATAGGACAAACTTGAATTCTTTAGAATGAGAGACTGACTTCTAACGCATAGCATAGGGGAGAATGGGCCTCAGGGTATGGCAACACCTCAACACTACTTCCTAAGAGCTGAAGAAGACAATTCAGGGAGGTTTTCCTAGGAGAGGAGCTTTCGAATGCAGGTGAGTCTGGACCACTTGAAAAGCAGATAACTTTGGAGAATTTTTATTTATTTTGCTTTAAAATCTACACTTATTTAATTTTCCATATAACCTCTTTTCCAATCACTAAGTAAATGTGATCACTGTAAAATGCTTATTATAAAAACAATTGAACAATGCCCAACAGTATTTTTTAAAGTAAAACTGAAGTGCTATAATATTTTAGTAGCTGTATCGTGACATAAACCCTTCTCTGTGCATATGCAATTTTACAGAAATCACACTATACATGATATTTTAAAACATATAGTTTTTTTTTTTTAACAGATGGGGTCTCATTCAGTCATCTAAGCTGGAGTGTACTGGCACAGTCATGGCTCACAGTAGTATCAACCTCCTGAGCTCTAGGGACCCTCTTGCCCCAACCTCCCAAGTAGCTAGGACTGCAGGCACAAGCCATCACATCTGGCTTTATTTTTTAATAGCGCCAGGGTCTCATGATGTTGCCCAGGTTGGTCTCAAACTCCTGGGCTCAAGTGATCCTCCCACTTCGGCCTCTCAAAGTGCTGGGATTACAGGCATGAGCCTCCATGCCCTGCGATCATTTCTTTTCCTCCTACTCCTCCCCTTTTCTGTCCCCACTTTCACTCTGTGCCTCTGTGCTCTCTTCGTGATCGGCAATGTGACTGTGCACACCCTGTACCCACAATTACAGGCAAGCGAGCACGCATGGGAGCAATGTGCAAGTGCGTCTAGTTCTCTCTTACTAACGCGGCACAAACCCCTCCCTGCCAGCCCTTGAGGCCTGATGAATCCCTCCCAGGGACTGCAGACTCCTCCCTAATGCAGATGCAGAATCATTCTCTTTTCAACCTTTCCCTGTTGACAGGCCTTGCCATTTCAAATGCAGTGTTTTATTTTTTTGTCCCATAAACATCCTTGTGCATATATCCTTAACTATCGGCCCCAAAATTAAGGCAAAGAGTTCTTTCTCTTCCTAGGGCCTTGAACAGAATCGGCCACATAGTAGGTTATCAGGGTGAGAGAAATGGTATATACAAGGATGGCCACATAGTAGGTTATCAGTGTGAGCGAAGTGGTATATACACGAATAGCCACATAGTAGATTATCAATGTGAGCAAAATGGTATATACACGGATAGCCACATAGTAGGTTATCAGGGTGAGTGAAATGGTATATGCATGGATAGCCACATAGTAGGTTATCAGTGTGAGCGAAATGGTATATACACGGGTGGCCACATAGTAGGTTATCAGTGTGAGCGAAGTGGTATATACACGAATAGCCATATAGTAGGTTATCAGGGTGAGCAAAATGGTATATACACGGATAGCCACATAGTAGGTTAACAGGGTAAGCGAAATGGTATATACACAGATAGCCACATAGTAGGTTATCAGTGTGAGTGAAATGGTATATACACGGATAGCCACATAGTAGTTTATCAGGGTGAGTGAAATGGTGTATGCACAGATAGCCACATAGTAGGTTAACAGGGTGAGCAAAATGGTATATACACAGATAGCCACATAGTAGGTTATCAGTGTGAGTGAAATGGTATATACACGGATGGCCACATAGTAGGTTATCAGTGTGAGTGAAATGGTATATGCACGGACAGCCATTCATTCTCCAAGCATTTTGATGTGTGTTTTCTCTGTACTTGGGCCCTGCTGCAGAGTCTCAAATGGAGTAAATAGACAATTTAGTTTCTTATTTAAATTAAATAGAGACATTTATTTATTTTTAATCATTAGACGATTTCAGTGCATTTTATGCATTTATCCTTTCATGTGAATATGGAATAATTAGAAGAATTATAATTTTATTTATACCACTGTATTTGTCCCAGGGATAGTTTTCCCAACGGAGAGCACAATGTCTCCACATCTTGGGGACAGAGGATCAAGAGATTGAAAATCTCTTTGAGGCAGGATAAGCAAAGTGTAAGAAATAAGGCTTTTTATCGTGGGTTTGCTCAGAATGCGCAGTTTGCAGAAGCTTTCTAAACTGGACCTCTGACAATAGAAGCCGACCAAGAGCAGCTCGACAATCTCATTCTGAAGGTCAGCTGGTGACCTCCCTGAGTTGTTTCTGTCTCAGAATTGTGAAGGAAAGCAAATATATTTCTGGAATAACAGTGAGCAAAGAGAAATCCCCCTTTCTCCTGTCAGCACTGAGCTCTCTGCCCGATTCTCCCCTCACACACCTGCTGTTGAAAGAGCCCCGTCCCCTTCCTGACTCTGAAATGAATATTCGGAAGAAGGAAGCCACGCAGCCTGCACCCCTCATTGGCATCAGCCAGAAAACAAGCTCTTGGATGCTTCTCTGGCAGGCACTTACCGACCCCACAGCATATGCCGTTCTTCTCCAGCCACCTCCTCCACTCTACTGCTCCTCCTGCATCTACTCCTGGGCCATCTTCACCTCTAGATGCCAGATGGAGCCACACACCAATACATCTCAGAGACCCACAGAGAGCTCTCTAGGGGATACTCCACGAAGTCGTAGTAGGTCAAAGGCAGAACATCTCAAAAAGGTGATTTACAACCTTTTCTTCACGAGCTACAATACGCATGACCAGAAGAGAACTCCGTAATGCCAGTGACCCCACAGGGTTTAGCAATGATGAAGGATAAAACAGAGAATGCATTTCTGTGTCCGTTTACCTCAGAACAAGCAGAGGAAGAGAGAGGGGTGATGAATCTCGAGAAGGAAAACATATCATTGAGAGAAAAGCCAAATGACTTGTTGGCCTGCCCTTTGGAGCCTTGAGAGGAAGAAAGCTCTGCTCAGTCCAAACATCTCACACTCACAGGCCTCTCTGAATACCCTGGGGACATGTGACCTACTTTCCTGAGGACATGTTGTAACAGTGAGTCTTCGGATCACTGCCAAACCCCAGTCCTGTGGAGAAAGGTGACACAGACTCCACACATTAGCTTCCTTTGAAGCGTGGCATTCATTGTTTATGACATTTGTTCTGAGATAGGGGCCTCCTCAAAGGAGAGCCCAGAACAGACAGCGAGACACAGGTGTCCATGGGCAATGAGCCCAAAGTCTGGCTGGCATGTTGCCCCAGGCTTCAGGTATGAGGTCAGGCACAGAGGCCCTTTCTCCTCTACCTGCTTATGCTGGAAGCTTCTCCACATTGAGCTGCCATTCCTCAAGTCACCCCTCTCACCCCCATGTGTGCATGTTGCTACAGCAGCACAACTAAGCAGGAAATGATTTTTTTTTGAGATGGCGTCTCTCTCTGTAGCCCAGGCCAGAGTACAGTGGCATGATCTTGGCTCACTGCAACCTCCACCTCTGCAGGTTCAAGCCATTCTCCTGCCTCAGCCTCCCAAGTAGCTGGGACTACCGGTATGCACCACCACACCCAGCTAATTTTTGTGTTTTTTGTAGAGACGAGGTTTCATCATGTTGGCCAGGCTGGTCTCGAACTCCTGACTTCATGATCCGCCCACCTTGGCCTCCCAAAGTGCTGGGATTACAGGTCTGAGCCACCGCACCCAGCCGGAATGATCTTAAAGACTGTCTAATCCCAGCTCCATATTCACTCTTTAGTCGAATAACTTTGAAAACCAACCAGGTACTGGGCCCCGTACTAAGCTCTAGGGGTGGAGGGGAGGACTGAGGAAGCTGGAGGGTCTTCCCTGAGGTCCACTGAAGCAGATGGGCTCATAGACAGATCCATACCACAAGACGCTGCTGGCCCAGGACAGTCACAATGATCCATCCCTAGCCTCCTCCTCCTTTCTCCCATTACCTTGATAGAAGATGCCACCATCTCCCCAGCTGCCCAGCCCACTGGGGGTCATTCTAGACCCCTCCCACTTTTCCCCCCACACATCTAAAGAACAGTCACTGATTCCTGATCTTCAGGCTTTCTAAAAATGTGTGGAATCTGCCCACTCTCTCCATCTCATTGCCACCCACCTAATTGTATGCCACTATCTTCTTTCATTGCAACAGCCCCCTAACTGTCTCTTGCTTCCAGTCTTGTACCTGCACCAACATGTTATCCACATGGAGCCAAAGAGATCTTTCAAATACACAGCTCCATTTGTCACTCTCCTGCTCAAACTCCTCAAATGACCTTCTACTATGCACAAACTCCTTACAGGGCCTTCATAATCAAGTCTCTGCCTGCTTTTATAATTTCACTGACCTATCCATCCATCCATCCATCCATCCATCTGTCCATCCATCTGTCCATCCATCCATCCATTGTCCATACATCCACCCACCCACCCACCATTTAGCCATCCAATCAATACTTACCAGGTACCTCCCAGAGCTGTTCATTCATCCCTGACTGTCATACTGCATGTGACACCACAGCTGTGGTCTTACTCTTAGAATTAAGAGTCCCACTTTGTACCCCAGTTCTGGTCCCCAGATTCTCATCAGGCACTCTGTGCAGTAACTTTTCATGGACTTCAGCCCTTCCCACAGCAGGATCCTAATTTGCTGCCACTCTACACCTTGGCCCAAGGTCCAAGCTTGGCCACTGGCTGACTCACATTTCTGACAGGAACAAGTTCACATGCCCTTGGGTTCCACTGTGCCCGAATGGCCCACTTGTTGAGACAGCCCCATTGCTTCTTATTAGACTTCTCAACCCCAATGCCCATAGGAACTACTTCCTCCTCCTTCCACCCAGCGTCCACAGCCAGGTCAACCCACACGCACCCATGCACCATGCCCAATAGTGCCACCCCAGCAGTGGGCACAGTCACTCCACTCTGCCTGTCCAGCTTGTGAGGAACAGGCCTCTCTAACTCTGTTCTGAGACTAGCAAATGTGAGGCTGAGAAGGCCTGGAATTAAGAGAGTTTGGAGAAGACCAACAAAATCCGCTTGGGAAGTGCTGACTAACTGAAGAATAAAGTGGTTGAGTCTCTCCAATGCCATCTGCCTGAGCAAATGAAATCAGAGGCACCTCAGCTGGCCTGGAAGCCTCCTGTGCGGGACTTCTGGGGCTTGGGGCATTGGTGGATGGAGCCTCCCTGTGACCACCCTATTGTCTCGCTGTGGGTGGGACCTTCACCGATCTTTCAACCTAGACTCAGAGGCAGGCCAGGAGGTCCCAGAAGGCAGCCATCTCCCTCCTGCATGGGAGAAGATGACGGGAAAGTTCTCGCATCCACAGACAAAGAGCTGCAGGATTCATGGAGCCCCAATGCCCCCCAGGCCGGTGGCACAGACGCCCCTAGGAGAGGATTAGCAATTTATGCCTCACCACAAGAATTATAGGAAGTGCGAGAGATTGGCAGCCAGGCAAGTGTGGGGGTTCCTTATAAAGAATTTAAAAAATCATCTTGAAAAAAAAAAAAAAAAAGAAAAAAACATCTTGAAATAGTCCAGATTTTTTAGAGATGAACAAATACCACTGCGACACTCAGAAAAACACAAGTTGATGAAAGTTGCTATAGACACGAGCGCCCGTTGCTCTGAACTACACTTTTAGGCATGATTTCCTCAAATGACCTCTAGAGTTTAAAGAGTCTTACTGCTTTCATTAGGACAGGATGTGTGGATGCCTGGCAGAGCTGGGAAGAGAAGAATAAAACATGTGAAAAAATGTTGGTGTTTCCATTAGATCAGAGAGATAAGCCAGTCATGGGTTTCCTGGCCCACATGATGAAAATTGCTTCCGAGTCTTGATAATGCCATGTTTTTTTTTTTTTTTTTTTTTTTTTGAAACGAAGTTTTGCTCTATCACTAGGCTGGAGTGCAGTGTCGTGATCTTGGCTCACTGGAACCTCTGCCTCCCAGTTCAAGTGATTCTCCTGCCTCAGCCTCCCGAGTAGTTGGGACTATAGGCACGTGCCACCACACCCAGCTAGTTTTTGTATTTTTAGTAGAGACGGGGTTTCACCATGTTGGCTAGGATGGTCTCGATCTCTTGACCTCGTGATCCACCCGCCTCAACCTCCCAAAGTGCTGGGATTACAGGCATGAGCCACCGCGCCCAGCCAATGCCACGGTTTTATGACGACAGATGCAGCCTGAAATTCCTGCTCTTGTATGAATTTTTTAAAATTTTGGTGATGTACATGTAAAATAAAATTGGCCATTTAAACCCTTTCTGAGTGCACAGTTCAGGGGCTTTAAGTGCATCCACACTGCTGTGTAGCCATCACCACCACCCAGCCCCAGTACTTCTTCTTCCCAAACTGAAACTGTGTCCCCTTAAACATAACCCTCCATCGGTCTCTCTCCGGTCCCTGACACCCACCATTCAACTTTCTGTCTCTACAAATTTGACTGCTCTAGGGACCTCATGTGAGTGGAATCATACACTTTGTCTGGTTGTGACTGGCTTATTTCACTCAGTATATCTTCCAGATTCATCCGTGTTGCACCGTACGAGAGGAGCTCCAGCCTTTTATGATGGAATAGCATTCCATTGCATGTCTGACCACATTTTGATTATTCATTCATCCCTTGATGGATATTTTGTAAGATTTGGTTTTTAACCTAAAGACAGAGGATACAAGTTGAGTGCCCACAAAGGCATAGCTTTGTTAGTTGATTTGCTTTTTAAATCAAGGATGTTGTACAATTTAAAGAAAAACATATTTTAAAAATTTCATTTTAGACAGGTTGATGCACAGCGCCCAAACCTCTGACCTCCTTTCCTCAACATTCTTCTGTTTTTGATAATGATTAGAGCCTCAGTTTGTTAGCAGATGGAGCCAGAGTCCTTAGTTCCCTGTGCTCAAACCATCTTCCTGGATCTCACAGCTCTCCTTTCGTTTCTCTCATTCTCATTTCTTCTGATATGGTGGTCTCCAGCTTCCTTCCAAGGCAAGTGACACTCGAAATGCTCTTGATTGGACTATAGGAGGCTTTACCTGCATTTCAAGGGAGGCTGACCTATTTGTGTGTGTGTGTGTGTGTGTGTGTGTGTGTGTGTGTGAGAGAGAGAGAGAGAGAGAGAGAGAGAGAGAGAGAGAGAGAGAGAGAGAAAGAGAGAGAGAGAGAAAGACATTCAGCTCTGCAGGTAAACATCAATATTTTGCCTGTTTCCTTTGCCTTTTTCCTTACTGTTGACACAGTCTGGGCCACACTGCTGAGATCAAGGGTTGTCTGACTTCTCACTGGTGGCTCTGCACTGGCCCCGGACCTCACCTGTCCCCTACTCTGCAAATCAGAGTAGGGGCTTCAGGGCTTGTGGCCACAAATCAAGGAAGCTTGGATGCACAGATCGAGCCTTCAGGAGTGTCGATGGGGGCATTAGTGAGCTGCAGGGGTAAAAGTTGGATCAGAGAAATAACAGGGCACTGGAGATCTGGAAGTAAAGAAATAACCAAGAATGCGTCAATTAAGGTGGAAAACTGGCTGTCCAGAAACCAAGTGCAGGTAGGAAATGGGTCCGATTTAGCTCAACTGGTGTAAGATTTGTTTACATTCATTGTTTATCTTATTAAAATGTAGCATTCCACGTAAACATCTAGATGCTCAGCTTCTCTTGAAAAATCAGAAGACGCGCTCCTATGAGCCCACAGCGCGCTGAGCCTGAGCAGGGCACCCTTGTGGTAGGAACAGGGGCTGCTCCCCTCAGCTCAGGCCCCCCGGCTACCCCCACTCATGTGTGATGACACTTGCCTGATTTTTGCATTTGTGACACCTCCTGGGGCTACTGTGTCAGGGCCCAGAACAGAATGGACCCTCAGGCAAGGTGTTGCTCCCACAATTGCTAAATGCCGGCTGTTCGAGATGGGGAAGGAGTAGGCAGAGGGGAAGTTTAATCTGAAGTTTTGATTCTAACATTTGGAGAAAAAACCCTGCCAGCCCAGTGGCACTCACCTTGACCTCAGATGCCACAGGGCCTCCACCCTGCACCAGGCAGGGAAGATCCACTCCACTGCTCTTCCCCATCCCAGGTGGCCTGCGCGTGGTTAGCACATCATTCTCCAGGACAGAGCACATCTGGGACAAGGCCCTGCCGTGCCAGCTTGGTGCCTCCTGCCCTGCTTGCTGTTCTGCTCTGCATGGACTCCGCAGGGAAACCTTTCATGTATTCATTCCTCAAGCACTTTCTGGCACTCCCTGCCTGAGTGCACTGAGGGTGCAGATGAGAAGGTACAACCCTTGTGCGGGAAAGTCACAGTCTCCTAGGGGACGCAGACAAGTGAACTGGGTCACAGCACCTTGGGATGAGTGTTAAGGCAGGCAACAGGCAGCTTGGTGCAATGGTGTGAGCCTGTAATTCCTGCTACTCGGGAGGCTGGGGTGGGAGGATAGCTTGAGCCTGTGAGTTCAAGGCTAGCTTGGGCAACAGAGCAAGACCCTGTCTCAAGAAAAGATGGACAATAGGCCTAGCCCTTTATTCTGTCTCCCGACACTAAGACATCCATCTGGGATTCAGCTGTGTGTTGAGGGGGCACCAAGCCTGCCCAGCAGCAGAGGCTGCAGCAACGCCTGCTGAAGGAAGGAATGAGCTAGCTGCAGAGGAGGCGGGGATTCCGCCAGTGCAGGAGAGAAAAGAAGTCCCTGGGGGCTTCTCAGAGGAAGGCAGCTTGAATGACAGGTGCATGCAGGGGTGCGGCCCAGGCTGCAGGAGAAACACAGGGCACAGGTGCAGTCCATCAGGAGGGCTGTGAGCCTGGAGTGCCTCGGGGATGGTGGGACGTGAGCTGTCCTAGGTTGGCCGGGCTCTGGTAAGACCCTCGTTCACTGGGCTAGGCAGACTAGATTCTTGTATGAGGGAGACGAGGAGCTTCTTCCGGGGTGTTTATTCAAGGAAATGGCAAAGTCAGAGCAGAGATTTTAGATAGAGGTTCTGGGATGGGTGTATAGGATGGACAAGAACCTCGGCTGAGTAATGCTGTCAGCCACCCCAGGCAGCTGGTCTCCTCTTGCCTCTTCCTGTCTCCTGCCTCCAGCTGCCCACATCTGCCTGCACCTGCCTGCACCTGGCTCCTCCTGTCTATTTCTGCTTCCACCTGCCCACACCTTCCTCCTCCTCCTGTCTCCTCCTGCCTCTACCTGCCCACATCTGCCTGCACCTGCCCACACCTGCCTCTACCTGCCCACATCTGCCTGCACCTGCCCACACCTGCCTCTACCTGCCCACATCTGCCTGCACCTGCCTCTCCTTCCAGAGCCAATCTCTTTCCTCTGCTTATCTTGGCCCTGCCGTTGCTGGGCTCAGCTTGGGCTCACTTGCCCTAAAAGCCCTGCCTGCAGCCTTGGCTCACCCTGGTCATGTGGAATAGGTCTTCTTGGGTTACTCTTTAGATTTCTGTGTATCAGAACTAGACTGGGGATATGTTTGTTTTTTTGTTTTTATCTCCTTGCATCCTCCAGCACACCTGTACCCAACTGACCAAAGATTTGTGCCCAAATTGCTAATGACAGTGAAGCATTCTGTGTTTGGGCCTCTGGCTTTTTTCTTTTTTTTTTTCTGAAATAACTAGACTTAAAATGTGAGAGCCCTGTTTGAAAGTCACATACTGTATTCATCTTCCAAAGATGAAACCTAATATGCACCCGTGTTTGCTACAGAAGAATGGGAAGTTTTAAAAGTAAAGCATGATGAAAAACTAGAGGATTCCAAGACGAATTCTTTAACTGCTGGAATGATACGCTTTTATCAGTAAGAGGAAAAAATTCTTAAGTCATGTTACTGAAAAAGCTATAACACGAACCACTAATGATTTCATTTGCTGAAACATCTGGAAAAGCATTTCACTGGCACGTTATGCTATTTAGATGTAATGAATGATGAGGACTAGTTCATATTCTTTGTTCAGAAAGGCATTCATAAAATTGTGTTCAAAGGGAGGGAAAATGGATCTGCAGCAGCCGGCTTTTGCACGTTGGGTTTCTTGAGCTCTTCAGTGAAGCTATGCTAACACACATTCAAATTTACTCCAGTGCAGAGCACCCTGGGATTGTCAGGCTCCAGACAGGGTCAGAGAAGAGAGATCCGGGACCTGAGGATGAAGCCATTGGCTCCTGGCAATCTCTGTTGTGAGACAGGTGGCTGGCACTGCTGCTATTTTACCAATTCCAGGAAGTTACAATAGCATGGATACTAATTTTATCAATTTACACACTATCTGCAGCAAAAAAAAACAAAAAAAAAAAACATATTAAGAAGTAATATCCATGTGAATATGCCTTAAAGCTATAAAAAAGTAGTATCGATTCTAAAAACGTTTGAATTGAGGAAAACACAAACTTTTTTTAAAAGTCCATTTTTGTTTATTCTGTCTCTCGAATATTTCTGTTGCTCAAGGTAGCCTTGAACTCACAGGCTCAAGCGATCCTCCCACCTCAGCCTCCTAAGTAGCAGGAATTACAGGCTCACACCACTGCGCCCGGCTGCCTGCTGTCTGCCTTGACTCTCGTCCCAAGGTGCTGTGACCACCCTACCCTGTCAGCTCGCTTGTCTGTGTCTCCTAGGCGACTATGACTTTTTCCTAATTGTTGACTCTCTCCCACAGTTAGAATCATGACTGATGAGTGAGAGCTCCCTGATTAGAAACAAAGAGAGTTTCAGTGACACAGCACACTCCCGCTAACGAAGGGGCTGCCATGCTGGCGCCTTCACAATGATTATCTCATTCACTGATCTTTTTTATTTTTGTCAACTCCCTTCACAGGAAAGAAACTGGGTCCCCAGTACACACGCAATTTTCCACACAGTTGTGGCAGCACTTGGCAAGAGTCTAGGTCTCCTGTGAACATTTAAGCCACATCACAACCAAATCAACTGCCATTCTGAAATATGGGGGAATAAACATTTTCCTTCTTTCTTTAAAAAAAAAATGAGAGAATGTTACCTATTTGAACTATTCTTACACCTTTATGAATATATCCAGGTCACAGGCCACAGAGTTAACACACATGCATGTACACACACAAACACACATACACACACACTTTACAAGTAGCTTATTTTACTTTTATTTTTATTTATTTTATTTTTTTGAGACAGAGTCTTGCTCTGTCACCCAGGCTTGAGGGTAGTGGTGCGATCTCAGCTCACTGTAACCTCTGCCTCCTGGATTCAACTGATCTTCCCACTTCAGCCTCCCAAGTAGCTGGAATTACAGGCCTGCAACACCACGCCTGTCTAATTTTTGTTACTTTTAGCAGAGATGGGCTTTCACCATGTTGGCCAGGCTGGTCCCAAACTCCTGACCTCAACTGATCCGCCTGTCTCCCAAAGTGCTGAGATTACAGGCGTGAGCCACCATGCCCAGCCACAGGCACCTTATTTTAAAAAGCATAAGCAAGAAAGTTCCCCCTTTTCCCTACCGAGATGTTGATTCTACCTGGATCAGAAACAAGCCTGGGGCCTCTGTCTCTTCATGAGTAAAATGCCATCCCTGGTGTGGGCAATCACTAGAACCTCCTTCCAGTTCAGAAAATTCAGGATTCTTATTACCAATTCCACTCATGGTTTAATTTGGGCAAGTGTGAAGTTGCAAATCACCTGATTTTCAACAATTCCAATATGAGTGGATGGTACAGAGTACTGGAGAAGAATTTTAATCAAGTGACTCATGAAGAGATGCCCTTTTTTTCTTCCTAGAAGAGGAAGAGATGCCGATTTATAAGAAGGCATTATCATGTGAATAAACACAAGTTAAGTCACATATTTAAAGCCTTGATGCCATTATTAAAATGATGCAGCTAGGTCACTGGCCATCGACACCTTCCCTTTGCATTTATTGATTGTCCAGTCATTTCAGGAGTGAAAAATCTCAGAGGTAGGTCTGCAGGGAACAGGATTGCCTATGGAGCGAGAAGGACTCAGATTAGGGGTGTTACAGAGTCTGCGATCTCAACACTCATATCGATTCCTAGACAGGCCGACTGCACTGCAGCAAGGGTCATTAATAACATCCTTTAAAGAACAACAGCAACAAACAGCCACGTTTCAACTAAATTGGAATTAGAAATCCTCAGCTAATTGCCAACTAGACCATCCTCCAGGGGACGACGGTACTAAATATTCAGTGAGTCAGGATGGAAGGTTCTAGGGTGGTCACAACATCCATAGCCTGGGTTTCAGCCTCTTCAATAGAGTTACTAACATTAGAATAATTCATGACACCTCTCAGCCCCACAGGGTCTCTGTAAAATGGGACAACGCTTCCCTTATCGGATTACTGCAAGGGAGAAGCCAGGGCTGCCGGAAGGCTTCATAGATTCTAGAGCCGGGAGAGCCCAGGACACCACCTTCTACCCCCATCTGAAGACCCCTGTGGAGTGGGCTGTTGCTTCCAGACAGAAGGGGGTTGAGGCTCTGGGAATTCTGTCTCAGAAAGACAGGCAAGGACCAGCGGCCCAGGCAAGCCCAGACATAGAAAATACACACTAATAATTAATACATAACATCTAATAACTCAAATTATGTCATTTCAAAATATGTTTTTATTGAAAAAACAGCCCCCAAATCCATATCCATTTACGAAACGTGACATACACTTTGCTGCGGGGTTGCCTCTCTCATGCCGTAGTGAATTAGGTTTGTAGTTATGTGTAGATAGAAAACAGCACTGTCGCCCTTTATAAGCTGACGTCAGCCCCTGGGAGATCTTACAAATGGAGGGTGACATCCAGATTTTAGTATGGAATGAAAATTGAATCCCATTTGATGAATGAAGGGCTAGGCCACAGCTTGGGGACTGCAGAGAGGGTTTCCCCCATGTAGGATGCTTTCTCGTGAAAGGAGAGTGGATCCCTGAAGCTGCAAGTCTAGCTCAGAGGGAACTGGCACCTGCACATCAAGGAGAAGGCATTTAGGGTGGGAGCAGAAGGAAGAAGGCCTCGATAGCAGACTCAGAGAAATCTCTGTTTATTTGCTTCACAGTCAGAGGACGGAATCATGTCGTTCTGAGGCTTAGTCTAAATGTTTGATCCCTTTGCCTCACCCCTTCCAGAAGCTTCTACCTCATAAAGGACTTGGTGTGGAGGGATCCCTGTGAATGTCTGGGCTTGTAGCAACACTCAGTGTGCCTGGACACTGATGGGACATAGCAGCCCCCAGGGAGGGGTTGTTCAGGGACAGATGCCTCCAGCATGACCCTGGGAGGGAACTGGAAGCATCTCCAAGCCAGGGTGCTCCGCAGAACAGATCGGGGAAAGTGCCCTTGGGTGGAGATGGGGTCCTACCGGGAAGATGAGAGGCTCCCCAGGGGAAGAAAGGGGAGCAAAGGGAGCTGCAGGGCCCAGATCCGATCGGGCTGGGAGGAGCTGAGTCAGAAACAGCTGTCCACAGAGTGGCCAGCTGCATGGAGACACAGTGGACATCCATCACCAGGCTGGGGAAGGACAAGAAGGATCGGGTGCCCCTGGTAATGGGATTCAAGCCTGGGATGTGGGTTGGGCTGATATGATCTCACATGCCCACCAGCGCTACAGCCTGAGATTCCCCAGGGTTGATTTTGGTCACAAAAGCACTGCTTACTTCTTGCCCAGCTGCATCCTGCCGGCAGAAAAGGCCACATTTGCACCACGGGAGCCAGGAGCCCCAGCAGCCTGGGCACTGGGAGGGGCAGCGGAGGAGGGGCCAAGGAAGGAATAGGGTGGAGCCTGGAGCCCGCACCCGACAGACTCAGAGGGGACTGCTGGGGGAGATGGCACTGTCAGTCATGCGTCCTGGTGCCAGCCTCTCCATGGAAACAGGAGGAGAGAAGGGCAAACACAGATGGGAGCACCTGCTAAGAAAAGGGTTTGCAAATGCCACAGAGGTATGTAGAGGCAGGGACAGGGATGGAGGAGGAGTGGGGAGGGCTGTGCTCATAGCGGGGGCCCCAAACGTCAACAGCCCCTCTCTTCACAGGCCTGGAAAAGGAGGCTCCCAGGGGATGCTGCCCCTAGAACTGGAGCCTTAAGGGGATCTACCTCCTGAGGCTGTGGCTCACAAATGACCACTGACCCATAGCTAGAAGGGTCACTCCTGCCTTCCAGCAAGTTCCCACGCACATATGCTGACCACCTCTCAGGTGTAGACAGTGCCCAGGGCCCCTGGGGAACAGAGCGGGGAAGGCTTGACCCCTGCGCGCCAGCGCACCACAACCTCAGCAGAGCAGGCCAGTGGGGTGGGGACGAGCTTCCCCTCCTTCCCCATGGAAAGGAGCATGGGGTTGAGGGCTGGGAGACTGGATTCTAACTTCCTATCCAGTGTCCATGTGTCCAGTGTCCACAAAGTCCCATCATTCCCCAAAGACGTGAAGTATCCTTGGGGATGAGTGCGGCATTCTGGGAAACTCAAACCGTCACCCAGCTTTCTATGAAGTACTTAGGTTTTCCAATCTAAAGAGGTAGCCCAACTCAGTTTGAGGATAACATCTTATTTACTGAAAAGCAGATCTTGAAGGCATGTCCCAAAGGCAGGGAGTCTGACTCTTTCTGCACAGCAAATAAATATTCTAACACATGAAGGGCAAGAATATCACCTTAATACAACACAGTTCGCATTCCGGCTCTCAATGGTGAGGCAATACAATGAACACCTGTGAGGTGCGAACTCTGCTGACATGTCTGGTGCTGTGCAACCTCAGTGAACACCCCTACAGTGCAAAGAGAAAAGGGAAATCAAACTGCAGTTTCTTTTTCCCAAGATTGTCCTCTGGAAGAACTTTCATTTCAGAAACCCAGAAGCTTTCAAAACAACTGTCAGAAAGAGGAGTGAGTTACAATCACCAGAGTTGTGTGTGTTTGTGTGTGTGTGTGTGTGTGTGTGTGCCTGTTAACTAACAGGAATTTGTTAGCAAGCATCTGTGCTTCATAGGTTACAAAGTATTTTCTTAGACATTATTTCATTAAATATCAAATCAGGATTATCATGGCCATTAGGGAAACTGAGGTTTAAGGAAACCACAGGACTTCCAAAACTGGCCCAGCCCGGAGGGGTACGAACCTGGAAAGGGAAAACCGAATTCAGACCCTCTAACTCCAAACTCCAGGCTCTTCCCCTCTGCCACCTGGGATGGATTTGTCAATCCCAGCTAAGAGAGGTCACCATGAACAAGGGAATGGAGGGAAAGAATGATGTGTGTTCAGCATAGCTTTCTCTGTTAAACGCCAGGGAGCCTTAGATACATTCTTGATATTGTAATTAAACAGCTTTTTAATATTAATTTGTGATTACGTTTGCAAGGAAAGTCCTAGGGAACTTAAAATATGCTATGCATCTAAGCACATTTTTACCGCACATCAGAATTCTCACAGAGTTTAATTGGGCCCATGGTGTAAACAGTCCCTCATTTTCATCCAGAATGCGTGGCATGCTGTTATGTTTTCAAGAAAGAGAAAATTATCTTAATTTATGTAAAGAGTATTCCTAAAGATATGTATAATGTAGTCCACGAGGATTAAACACCAAATGTGTAAATATCACAAAATTATCTCGGCACATATTGTCTCTGAAATGGAAACAACTTTCCTTGCTGCAGCCACTCAGGAGAATCTTGAATTTTGCCAATTTTCTGTTTAGGTGAGTATGGAAGGGGTGGTAGGCAGAATCCAAAAATGTCCCCCAAGATTTCCAGTCCTGTTTTTTTCCATCAAACAGTAATCCAGGCACGGTTGTGAAGGGACTCTGCAGATGGGATTATGCTTGCTAAACGGCTGACTGTAAAGTAGGGAGATTATCCTGCATCATCCGGGTACGCCCTGGGTTCTCACATGAGCTCTTAAAGGCAGAAGAGGAGCAGGAGAGCCAGAGAGATGAGGGAGAAGGGGGTCAGAGAGACTGGGAACACGGGGCTGGCTTTGAAGATGGAAAAAGGAGCCACCCACTAAGGCACTGGGACAGCCTCTAGCTCTGAGGACCCCCACAGCCCACAGCCTGCATGGAGGCTGAGACCTCAGTCCTACAACCTCAAGGAACTGCATTCTGCCAACACCTGAATGAGTTTGGGAGCGAATTCATCCTCAGCCTCTGGAAAAGGACATGACCCTGCAATATGTCGACTTCATCCGGTGAGACAGTGAGCAGAGAACCAGCCGGGCCAGGCCGTGCCTAAGCTTCTCTGACAGTGAGCCACTGCATGTGTGCTGCTTTGTCACTGCTGCATTAGGAATCTGAGCAGGGAGGGGTGCGTGGGAGGGTGGCACCAGCTCACACGGCTGCAAAAGGGCACACGCGGTTCTCCACCCTCCTGTCTCTTCGCCGCAGGGAAAGCAGAGTAAAAAACTGCAGCCGTGATGACGGGCCTGCGTGCGGTGCGCAAAAGGCTGGAGAGAAACTTCGGGCAGCCCTTCCTCACCACTGTTCTCGTCATTTCACCTGTGTAATAGCTTCGCTTCCCCAGAAGAACTGGGAACAATCTTTTTTTTATATCTCCTATGGCCCAAAACATAAGCACTTAACACAAGTTTGCATGTATTTGGCCACAATAGATCACATATAAAATTTTGGACATCCATTTATTGATAAAGCTCATTCTAAAGCAATAATGTTAATTTTCGACATACACATTGCATGTAATTTTCTTTTTCAATGTTTTTTTCCTTTTGACGGGAGGAGGACAATCATAAGTTGAATTCAAATAAAAATAATACAGAACCACTTTCTGTGCCTTATATTCCTTTTTATATTCCTTAATAGAAGAACTGCAAAATAAGATTAATATATTCATCATAAATAAGCTTTATGGTTCCAAGAAATGTTAACCATTGAGGATGGTATTGAAACTTGACTCAAAGAACGAGTTATAACTGAGTCAAACTCAGCTGACCATTTAAAAGGGTCCACAAAAGCCTTAAAAAATATATCCCAAAAAGACAAAAAAAAAACATTTTTGCTAGGAGATGAGTTCCTACTGGGAAGCTTTGATGAACAAAACAGAGATAAAGGCAGAAAAATATATCAAGCCCATGGAGTTGTGGAGATAATGATAAACAATGATAAAATACACACTCAGACTTTTGTTCTGCATTAAGAAAAAACTCCTAATTCCTAAGGTGGAGTGGGGTCATTTTTCTGGAATATGTTAGTTCACATTTTCCCCACAACATAGGATTCCTTCCATTTGGGTAAAGACGCAAAGAGGGCTGTAGAGCTGCAGAAATCGGAATAGAAGAAAAACCTTGCTGCTCATGGGAGGAGGCATAGGGAATGGCCACACTTGAGGGTGATGTTGGGAAATCCCTCTTTTTATACGAAAAACAAAAAGAAAGAATGATGGGGTGGGGAATATTTGATCACAGCCCAGCTTCTGCCTTGAGGCAGTCTTTGAGCAAAGTAGATGTTTCACGAGAAAATGCACAACTGTACATAACATTTTAAAGCGAGCGTGTCTTTCAGCTGTTTTTAACCTTTTTTGGAACATGAATTCTTTTGGCCATTTAGGGAAACACAGCATCAGAACGATGCTTTCAATTGCATACAACAAAATACATTAACAACCCAATTTTTAAAATAGGCAAAAGATCCGAACAAATACTATTGAAGGAGATAACTGTAGGTGCAAATAAGGGCCTGAAAAGATACTGGACACTGTGAGTCACTAGGGAAATGCAAATTAAAACTGCCATGAAATACTACTACTCACCTGTAAGGATGGCAAAAACTTACAGGGGAAAAAATAACTGGCAATAGCAAATGTTGGCAGACGCAGAGCAACTGCTGGTGGAAAAGCAAACGGTGAACCCAAGACAGAAAGTAAAACACGTAAAGTTAAACACACGTAACGTGTGAGCTAGCAGTCCCATCCTGTCTACTTATCCAAGTGAAACAAAAGCCTAGGTTTACTCAAAAACCCACGTGCACATGTTACAGCCATTTTATTCATTAAGTGGCCCAAACTGGAGATAACCCAAATGTCCCCCAACTGGGAAAAGGATAAACAAACTGTGGTACATGCATGCAACAGAATGCTGCTCAGCCATGAAATGGAACACACAAGGACGCTCCTTAAATCTATGTGCTAAGTGAAAGAAGCCAGACTCAAAAGGCTATATACTAAATAATTCCGTATGTATTACATTCCAGAGAAGGCAAAATTACAAGGATGGAGAACAGATCAGCGGATACCAGGGGTAGGGGTGCGGTTAGAGGGTCTGACATAAAGGTGCATGATGACAGATTTTTTGGGGGGGAGTGGAGTGATAAAACATGCATGTTTTGATAGTGTTACGGGTTACACAACTCTGCATTTGTCAAAACTCACAGAGCTGTACACCAAAATGAGTGACTTACTCCGCACATGCAAATTAAAGAATAAATTCTAAAAACAATATTTTTGTTTTTGAGACAGAGTCTCCCTCTGTTGTCCAGGCTAGAGTGCAGTGATGTGATCTTGGCTCACTGCCACCTTCGCCTCGCCTCCAAGGTTCAAGGGATTTTCCTGCCTCAGCCTCGCAAGTAGCTGGGATTATAGGCATGTACCACCATATCTGGCTAATTCTGTATTTTCAGTAGAGATGGGGTTTTGCCATGTTGGCCAGGCTGGTATCCAACTCCTGACCTCAAGTGACCCACCTGCCTCAGCCTCTCAAAGTGCTAGAATTACAGGCATGGGCCACCATGCCAGGCCTAAAAACAAGGCCTAAAACATTGTTTTAAAGGCACGGAGGATACGTAGGATTACGAAAGAAGCCAATTATCTGGACATAAAAGTGCAAATGTTTTCTCCATCTAAACTTGCAGACCCTCTGAACTCTACACACAAACTCTCAAGAGAACCCACCCGCGGCAGCCTGCAGCTCCCAGCTTTCCTGCCAAGCCCGACAGGGCACTGGGGATCTGTGTTTCAGGGAACCCTCTGGAAGCTTTGTTACGTCAGAAACGTCAGGAGTTGGAGACCAGCCTGGCCAACATGACAAAACCCCACCTCTACTAAAAAGATTTTCAGATCTTTGTGCCCCCCATACCTGGCCCAGGTAGAGACTTGAGAAATACCTGTATTTGTTAAATAAATAAAATGTTTATCTTTGCAGATCTCTTAATAAAAAATCCATTTTACCTACTTGCCATGCAACTCACACTTCCAAGTAATTTACTCAAAATGCTCTACTGTGTTAATATTAAGGATTTATATAATAATATAGATGTATTAAAAGATGTATAAGTTTACTTACACAGCATACATCATGGAAGACATTAATCTGAAAAATTACAGCTGACTGAAACTAATTACACAAGCCACCATGAATGCAAAGTACCCCCTAATTTTATTTTACAGTGCATATTAAACTCCTTCTCCCCAAATACAATGGTTTAATGTTGTAGCTCGAAATGTAAACCAGTCCAATGTTTAATTTTGCTTTTAAGATTAAGTAGCACATGTGTAATTTAAAAGTGACTTGAAACAGCAAGCAGTGTCATTGGGCTTACAGTTAGTGAGGTCTTGACAATTGCAAACAAATTGAACACATAAAGCGACTAACAACAACCTCTGTACTTAACAGACATATCGCTCTCCATAGTACACAGCTAATTTTTGTTTTCCCGTGTGAAAGTCAGTTGACCATGGCCTTCACCTCTGATATGTTGTCAGTGTTTTGTTCAGCTACAAAAATTAGGCTGAATGAAGATTGATATAAAAATGAATGCTATGAGGCATTCATCAATGAGGCCTCGTCTACCAAACTGCACTTTCCAAAATGTTATTTGGAAGGTAGATATAAATTTCCAAGTAAACACCTCCAAGTCTGTACCCACAGTAAGATGTTTGCTGTTCACTCAATCAGCATCATAGATGGGTGCAGGATCCCAGATAAGCCTGTGAGTCTCACCCAGCACAGCCAATCTGTCATCTCTCCAGGAAACATAGAGTTAAACCATTAAAGATATGCAAAAGGGGAAATGAATTGGCATTGAGAACTTCCAAAAGAAGGAAGGATGTATCAGTTCAACTGATGGGCCCCTGTACATTTGAAAACAGTAAAAGAATCACATATCTGCATTAAGTTTCCTAGTATTTCCTTCCTGCTCAGGAATTCTAAGCTCTAAAGAAACAAACACAGGCCTGTTGACAGCAAACAAGATTTACTGAAAGAGGGAGCAGGACAGCAAACAGGGGCACAGAGATGAGCAGATAAACAAAACAGAAAACTCATCAGAGGACGGTTCTGAGTCAAATTAAAGGAGTTTTAAAGTCTGTTTGGATGCTTCATGAGAGGCTGGCCAGATAAGCGTAAACAGCAAACACAGACGATGGGGGGCTTGTGAGTCACCCAAATTACCCCTCTTTGGAGTTTTGCTTTAACTATAAATCTGACGGTACCACTAATGCGATTTGCAATCTTGAAGAAAAAAAGCAAATCAGGATGCTTATCTCCAGGAAATCAGTATTCTCTCTAATAGCTTTTGAAGAGTGCATCAATTCTCTTAGCCAAAAAACTGACGATTTCTGTGTTTTATGCTTAAATGCAATAAGAAATATGGAAAAAGCTGTTTAAAATAAAGCCATCACACTTTCAACAATACTGTGCAATAATAATAAATAATTCATTAAAATGAACCAGGTAAATAAGTATTAGTATTCTGTCTTAAAAGTATGATCAAATCAAGAAAGTGATTCACTTTCACTGATATGACTAAACTACCCACTCAAAAATGTCACTTTCTGAGTTTTCTTCAGCTGTGTATTTCACTCAAAGACGCGACAGCCTCCGAAACACCATCTACAGTTGCAGAAGGGGGAACAAAACAAGCTGCCCCAATTCCCAGACGGCAGCTCCTCCAGAAGGCTCCTCTCCACCGGGAGGGGTCTATTCAGGTTCTCTGCACGGACACCCTGGGTTGGGGAGACAAAGCCAGGCTTGATCCCGCTCTGCTACCCTCTGGTTACACGGTCCTGAACAACTTAGTTTCCATCTCTGAGTGCTGGTTTTGCTAAACATAAAATGGGGACACATCTTGCATACATTAAAACTGAGAAAACTCAACCCCACTAAGTGGATCCACCGTTCCCTCCTGTGCCCTCTCACGGGGAGCATCTTGCCACATTGAGTAGGATTCTGGTGTTTAAAGGAATGTGCTTTTTAAGAACCCAATCCTGAAAATACAAGCCAGTACTTCATCTGGCGTCAGCCAATGATATCTGTGTGTTCCAATGCTGGAGGAAAAAGTAGCCGAGTTAGACTTATCGAGAAATACGCTACTGGTCTCCAACATGCTATCTCCCCCGTGGTGAGCGATAACCCAGCCCCCAGGTGTGGGCTATCCAGTGTACCTGCCTGCCACCATCACTCTTGGGTTAAGAGAGACACCTCCTTCCCTCGGTCTCTCTCAGCCCTTCTTTCTCCCCTCCAGTCTTTGATTATGACAGCAGCTTCTCAACTTGTTGCCTGTTTAGTTTCTCCCCTGCTAGCCCTCTCCTCTCCTGTGGCAACCATGACTATTTCAGATGCACAGAGCCCATCGCTAGACCTGGTGGAGCGTAGTCTAAACATCTCAGGTGTGCTCCCCACGCCCACCCCAGCCAGCCTCCCCGCCTCCTCTCCCGGCATGCTGTTATCCAGGAAACGTGAAAGCAACTTTAGGAAACGAAGCAGAATACCTCTGCTATATATAGTCTGAAAGTTCCTTACAGAAGAAAAACAGAAATGTTGGACAATGTTCTAAATGTGCCTTGCCGTCCGTGCAGAACAACTCAAGACGCCTGCATTTTCACTCATTCAGATCCTGTCATTCTTAGTTTTAAAATATGCTCATGTTAAAACAGCCTCGCTGGTTAGAATACAATAATACAAGCTCTTTAAAATTGTCAACAATTTGTACTGCTTGCCAAAGACAGTTGATTACAGTGGAGATTAAAAATGAAGGAAAAAACTCTCATTGTTTTCTCATGCGGCGTGAGAGACTGCAAGCAGCTTTCTGTAAAGTAACATTTCCTCACTGTGAGCAAAACTGGAACCTTTAACATTGACTATTCTGCCTTGAGAAAACACAATAGTCTCCTAATCTTGAAAAAAATGGTTAAGAAGTGACCATTTATTCTTTAAAAAGATTAGCTGCTTTACAAAAGGATTAGCTATGGACTTCTGAAAGGTACTAAGCTTACCCAGTGTATATAAAGCATAATTTTCTAACTAATGTAGCTTTTCAGGAATATATTAATACTGTAATACCAGGTGTACTTGTAGCCAAGAATGACACGTGAGCTCCATATAGACAGACAGGGTGACCTTTTGTCGTTTGTGGGCTGGGAGGCGCCCTTGACCTGTCAGCTGGTACTCCAAAGTGCTCCATCTCCCAGGGGAGGTCCTTCCTGTCCACTCACATTCCCTCCCCTCTGCAGTTAGGGTTTGGCAGGGGGTGACACAGACTCCAACCATCAATCCTACCCAAAATGTTGGTCTTTAGGATGATAGGCCCAGGGATGCTTTGGAATGCTTGCAGGGGCCACAGCTGCAAAGGGCCTAGCAGGCTCAGTGATCATGGACCACAGGCCACATTCTTACTAAATGCTTCCTGTGGCCTGGCCTTGACCGTGATTTAGGCTGCTAGCTTCCTGGGCTCCTGCCCGTTTTCTGAGCCTCATTCTCCAGAGTCACCATTGATTCTGAGAACTCTGAGGTACCTATGTGCCAAGCTCCCTTCCTCACTAAGTTAACCAGTCAGATTTGCCAGGCTGTTGACCTAGGATCATAAAAGAATGATTCCTCGCCCATACTGTGGAAAGCGCCAGCCATTCTTTCCTGAAGGAATAAGGCTAACTCAGGTGATCAAGATGTCAAAGAAACAGCAGAATATAGCTTCCCAGGCTGGGTCCTAAAGACAGGTCTTTTGTGCTTTCTCCTGGATCACTCTCTCTGGGGGAAGCCAGCTCCCAGATGATGGGCACATGTACACAGTCCTGTGGATGGGTCCACCTGGCAAGGAGCAAAGGACTTCCATCCATGGCCAACATCCGCCAGCCATGGAGTGCCTCTTCCAACCCGAGCCAAGCCCTCAGGTGTGCTGACTTCAGGCAGGTGAGATGGTACAAAATTGCCAACCTTGCCCCAGAGCTCAGGAAACTGAAGACTGTGCTGACAATTGCGTTAGGACAGTTCATAGGAACAACCTCTCTGGCACCTGGGAATGTGCATTTCCAAGTATCCCAGGGGGCTCCAAATGCCTCTGCTTAAAATAGAGGTGGTACCAATGTCTGAGGTTTTCTTGCTTTGCTTATTCGTGATAATGGCTGCTTTCTAGAAAGCTCAGCTACTTCAATGCTCCGTAACTCCTAGATTTTAAAACTACGCATTATTGAGAGTTTTCAGAAAGGATACAAATGCCAAGTCATATGGGTCCATTTTTCCACATTCTGCAAACCAGTGGGACCTTATTGAACGTTAAACTGGGTCATCCTAGTTACTCTTGCACGTTGTTATTATTGGGTCATCAGATATTCCTTGAGTATAGTGAGGGAAGGTGAGTGGAGGGAAACACATTGACTGTTACCTGATGGGAAAAATCCTGCTGACAATCCCATGTCTGCCTGATTTTGTGTCTTAAAAGCAGCTCACCTGGCTGGGTGCGGTGGCTCACGCCTGTGGTCCTAGCACTTTGGGAGGCTGAGGCAGGCAGACCACTTGAGGGCAGGAGTTCGAGATCAGCATGGTCAACATGGCAAAACCCTGTCTCTACTAAAAATAGAAAAATTAGCCAGGCAGTCATGGTGGCGGGCACCTGTAGTCCCAGCTACTCGGGAGGCTGAGGGACAAGAATCACTTGAATCTGGGAGGCGAAGGTTGCGGTGACCCGAGATGGCACTATTATACTCCAGCCTGGGTGACAGAGTGAGACTCTGTCTCAAACAACAGTAACAACAAAACCGAGCTCACCTACCTTCCCTTGCCCTCCCTGCTGAAAACAGTCACGCTTGTCACCCTGTAGCTTGTCCCTATTTAGAGCATAAACTGTTTCTCTATAAAAAAGCTTCTTAAGAGTTTGTTCTCGTGTGTTCCTTTCATTTGTTCAGACATCCAGTTTCCCAGAGACATCTTGTGCCATATACCATGTATGCATCTTGACAGTATTTAAACCTCCACCAAATGCACCCTGGACTCATCATGGATATTTTCCAGCTTAAGCCTTCTGTGGGGTCATCACCTTCCAAAAGCCACACCAGACATAGAAAAGTAGCATTCATATCACTCCCTGGATCTCTTCTGATCCCTCAGGAGCCTCAGTTTCCACCAACCAGAAAACCAAGCAGTGGGAATTGAACACAAGATCCTGACAGAGATACCCGGAAGTAAACTGTGTGTGGTTTGAATCCTACATTAAAGGAAGATGTGTCTCCACACTGGGCTGGATATGTTGATAGAATTTTTCTCAAAACAAAAGCTCTCCCTGGAGACTTTAAAAATAATTCAAACTGGTTTTCACATCAGGAGCAAATAGGAAAGCGATCCCGTTATGAGGTTCCTCCCAGACTTGTAGCACTCGTTCTGGATAGCCAGGGCTCCTGGGGCCATGTCAGGGTGTCTCCAGCACTCTGTCTGCTTCTGGGAAGGCTGCCCCACCCCTCATGTGATAAGGTGATTGGATTATCTTTTTGAAATTGGGCAACAACAGGGAGAAAACACTGGACATTTCTTGGGCTTGCTTTGCTATTAATCATGTCAAAAGAATGGCATGCCAGACGCTGTGCCAGGCTGAGCACCAGCTCTCCAGGCCTCTGCCCAGGGCAGGAGTGCAGGATGGGAATGCCATCAGAGGCACAAGTTAGCTGCAGCTGCTCCCAGAGCTGCCACTGCTGCCACTAAGGGCTGGGGCTGGGATCAGAGCACTCCCTCCGCCAATGCTGGGGTCACTAGCGGAGGGCCTTAGGGAGGCCGAGCTTGGCTGGGACTGGGGTTCTGGAAGACAAGGCCTAAGAGGTGAAGCTGAGGATGGGAAAAGCCAGAGAGGGCAGAGGGGGAGGGAAGATGGGAGCAGGGAGGGAGGCAGAGAAAGGAACCTGGGCAAAAATGGCCTGACAGAAGCCGTTGTGCCTGGGGCTCTCAGCCTACCCACCTTGGCCTAGAGTTCAGTCCCCTTTCTATGTTGTGGCTGGGAACAGTGTGGCAGGAACACACATCTCTTATGGGCTCAGTGGAATTTGGTAAAAGGCCTAGTAAAAGTGGTATCATGTGTGGTAGCTGGGGTTCTGTGGAGCAGAGAGCTGGGCAACCACACTGTGCACCCAAGTGGATGACAGGCCCCTAATGAATACACATGGCCCCAGCCAGCCTGGAAGAGAAGAGTACAGCTCCCGGCATGAGGCCTTCTCAATCCCACATGGACAACACAAGGACCCCAGAGCGGCCCTCGATGGCCCCCTTGTCCCACAGCATCTCCAGAGCAGGGCTGAGCTCAGCACAGCCAGCCCCCTAGGGGACTGCCCCCCACAGGACCCCCAGATTCAGGTAAGGCGTCTGGTGGCAAAGAACGCAAGGGCACCTATGGGTTTTGTTCACCATTGGAGTCTCAGCACCAGAAGGCCTTCCATTCATATGTGTTGAACGAACTTGAGACAGTGAATGAATGGAAGTGTGTATATGACCATGTGTGGTGGCTCCTGTGGCTTCAGGGCTGCTGGGAGTGACCTCTGTCAGCACAGCTGCCTGACATCCCAACATCAGCAACTTGTTCATTTAGTTAGTCTTTCTCCAGTAGTCTGTTTTTAAAAAGCAGCTCTTAAAGTTGAGTCTCATGAATTCACTAACAACTTGTCATGGATTAGTCTATTCAATTGCTTTCCTTTAGCAATTTCCTCCAGCAGTTTCACTTCCTGCAAGAGCGAAGTTCCTGCCCAGCACAGAGCATCAGACTCAGCATCAGTGTCTCTCTTCCGCTGGCACCCTGACCCACAGCACCCTGCCCATTCCTCCTGGGACCCCTTCCTGCCCTCCCCATGGAAGAAAGTCTTGACCTCATTCTCCCTGCAAAAGAACCTGGCATTCTTCACCCTGGCCGCACTTGGAATTCCCTGGGGAGCTTTGTAAAAAAGGCAGCTGCCCTGACCTCGCTGTAGAACTTGGAGCCAATCATGAGAGCAGGGTGCAGGCAGGAGGCTCTCAGGAACCTCCCCTGTGACTCTGAGGCACAGCCCTGCTGGAAAATGGCCCAGAGAGCCTCTCCTGGCCCCCAGCTCTGTGCCCCAAGTCCCTATAGACCTACACATCCCTGGCATCACCTCTCCCAACTCAAGATGGAGCCCAAGTCCCTCCTGTGATTCTAAAGCCCTTCCCAGGTAGGTCCAGGTGTCTACCCCAGAATTCCATCTCATTGCTCCCTGAGTGAGCCACAGGACACCTCTAACCACCTCAACCCAACAGCCGTGTGGCCCCTGCTCCCACACATAGGCAATCGCTTCTCTGTCTTGGGGATTACTGGTCTCAATCTCTTTGGACTCTGATACCTGGAAGCCTGGGTTGAAGTCCCCACCCTGCTGCTCCTTTGTCTGGGCCCCTAGTTCCTCCTGCCAATAATGCACTGATTGCTACTCTCACCTGGAATTGCAGCTATGAGCACTGGCCGAGCTAACATGTCCAGGTGCTTAGAGCAGGATCTGGCTGGCACTCAGCAAGTGTTCCCTCATGGCCAGTGATCTCTGGTGTTATCATAACCATTATTTCGTCTATTGCCCTGGACCCCCACTGAAAATAGGACCCTTGCCAAAGGAACTCTGTCTCCACCTCTGGCCTCTGGGAGGACACTGGGCCCAAGACTGAACAATCAGAACAGGCCAAGTCCCAGACACCGAGGAAGCTTTGGGGATGGCCAGTTACCCAAGCCTGGCTCGTCAGAGCCAAGGAGACTCACTTCTGGGTTAATCTGCAGGGAAAGGCTCTCTCCTTCCACAGGGAACACAGAATGTGAGTTTGCTGGAGGCCCCACAGGACTGAGTCTGTCAGGGCACATGTGAGAGGAAGCCAGGGCCCTGGCAGCAACATTGGCCATGTGGATCCAGTTGTACCTGAGCTTTCAGTTCTGTGAGTCGATACCCCTATGAACTTGACTGAACTCGAGCCACGCTTCCATCTCGTGCATCCCTGATGTCCCTGACTGAGACAGACCCACTCCGCCAGTGTGTAGGGCGGCATCACACAGCTGCATTTGTATCAAGGCCTCCTGGAGATACCAGGGAAGTCCATGAAAGAGGAGGGTTTGCTCCAGACTCAGGTACAGAGGCTCTGTAGTAGACCTGCCCATAAATGCACTCTGGGTGGACTATAGCTGTCAGTCATGGGGGTTGGTCCCTCTGCCCTGCCACTGGGACTCCCCCACCTAGGAGCGTTGGAGAAGCAGGGGAGGGTGCTGTGGCTATGTGAGCTGTCACGTGCCCACTAGCAATCTGGAAACTCGTACCTTGGCTGGGGGTCAGGGAGCAAAGGGTGCCCTCAGCCAGACTCAAAGCAGGGGCAGCAAGAGATCCCTCATGCTCCAGGATGCCGCCCCTTCCCAGTGAGACTCCAGGAGTTCTTCTCACAGAGGCTTTCCGGCCTTCACAAATGCCTTTGTTACTAGGGGCTGAGCTCAGGGTAACCAGATACCAATCGCTTCCCAGGCTCCATGCACTTTCTTACCATTAGCTAAGCCCACTGCATTCAAACAGTGGAGTAACTCCCACCCCACATCGTTCTAGCCACAGACTCGCAGCAGTTCCCCTGGGAGAGGATGGCCACACTTCCTGCCTGCTAGGGCTAAAAATGGACCCAGCACGCCAAGCCTGGCTGCTCCAATTTCCAAGATGCCAAGCCACTAAAGAAAGCATAACCTCTTTAAAGCATTTACAAATTACTACTACACTGAAAAGGGCAAAAAAACAAGAAACAAAAAAAACTCCATGGCTAAGTAAAATAACCAGGATTGACGTCACTGATTTCTACCCAGCATTGCCCATTCATTCAGGATGTGTATTTTTGACATAACCAGTAATAAATCATTTGTAAACAAAAGCATGCTGCACATAAGATGTTTCCACACGCTACTGCCTTCTCAAGTACCTCCTGGAAGTAATTTGCCAGGCGGGAACCACACCCAGAGGACTAGGCTGAGCATTCCTTGGGCCGAGCAGACAAAAGATGTCTACGCAGTCACGAAGTCATAACTTTTCACCTTCAGATCCCCCTAAAGGTTGGAATGCAAGTCTGTCTGAACAGATGAATAACCCGGGCTTTCTTCTTATGGATGCAGTTGAGAGGCCTCGGTTTCCTGAGGCCCAGCACCATAAGCAGCGTTGCAGGCACAGGACAGAGGAATAAGGGGTCAGTCCACTAGGGGCATCACAGAGCAGGACAAAGGCAACCCCGGGTGGCAGGGGCAGGCAGCGTGCCCTGGGCAAGTCTCCCTTTCCTCATCTGCAGCTGGCCTCCAGCTCTGAGTCTAAATAGAAAGATCAAATTGCTTGCCAAACTTCTCAAATTGTTAACATCTAAAGCTGCAAGAGTAGAATTTAACTTAGGTTTTTGGTGAGCTGAAAGACTTAGACGGAAAATAACATTTCTAGTTACATTCAAACATATCAGAAGGGTTATTGAGAAAATCAGCAGAAATTAGTTAAAGTGTCTTTTTTTATTTGATCGCAATGCCTTTAAGCGCTGGTTCTACAGTGTGCAACGAATTCCATTTCCTGGGCACATCAATTGAGCCAAATCTGCCTCAGTCCTAGGCACTGCACTGCACAGAAACGTACCCGGGTAAGGTCTGATGTGTAAATAAAGGTACAAAATGAATTTTGGCATCTTCAAAATACAGCTACAACTCCTACAATAGATGCCCATAAATTCACCCTGGGTTTCTGAGAACCAGGACTTCGAGACGTGTTCTGAACTCTCAGTTAAACTTCCCTCTTCCCTGAAGCGAAGAAAATTCTTGTATTTCCCAGTCAGGCCAGTTCTCTGCAATTTTGCAAAAAGGCTCTTTCACGCTCCTGGAGAAATACACATCCACGCTCAACAGCTATAGCTCTTCCTTCCTCGTGGGCAGGCCCCGCCTTTGCTCTTGCCGTCATTGTGTGTCTGACCTCCCACTCTGCCAGAGTGACAACTGCCAGGATGCTGACTGGGCGGGGGTGGTCCAACAGCCATGAAGCCAGGCCTGGGACTTGGTGTGCATGAAAAGCCAAGATTCTTTCAGCCTTTCCCCCAAGCTACGGTTTTTACTCCTTCAATAATCTTCATTGCTTCCATATAGATTTTTTCCTTTTTAAAAGGAAACTTAAATGTGGTGCTCCAAGCCAGCCTGAGGTCTTTTAGATAAAAGCCAGAGAGAGAGCTGGGTGACTCCCGTTTGTCCCCATCAGAGGCCAAGGGTCATCTCATGGAGCTTCTGGAGATCATTCCCACCTGCTTTGTAAGTGGGAGCAGGAGACATCACACCTTCTGTAAGATGACTTCTCTGATGACAATAGCCATCATTAAATGATTCATTACATGGTATTCTTCTTCTTCTTCTTTTTTTTTTTTTGAGATGGAGTCTTGCTCTGTTGCCCAGGCTGGAATGCAGTGTTGTGATCTTGGCTCACTGCAACCTCTGCCTCCTGGATTCAAGCAATTTCCTGTATCAGCCTCCCAAGTAGCTGGGATTACAGGCACGCGCCACCATGCCCAGTTAATTTTTGTATTTTTAGTAGAGACAGGGTTTCACTGTGTTGGCCTGGCTGGTCTTGAACTCCTGACCTCACATGATCTACCCACCTTGTCCTCCTCAAGTGCTGGGATTACAGGCGTGAGCCACTGTGTCTGGCCTACATGGCATTTTATTAGGAATACTATCTAGTCCTTAAGAATGTACAGTGTAACCCAATTTCAAGATTAAAAATTTTTCTTTGAGACAGGGTCTTACCCTGTCACCAAAGTTGGAGTACAATGGTGTGATCATGGCTCACTGCAGCCTCAACCTCCTGGGCTCAAGCAATCCTCCTGCCTCCAGCCCCAGAGAAGCTGGGACTACAGGTACACGCCATAATGCCTGCTTAATTTAAAAATTTTTTTAGAGACAGTATCATTATGTTGCTTGGACTGGTCTCAAACTCCTAGCCTCAAGCAATCCTCCAACCTCAACTTCACAAAGTGTTGGGACTACAGGCGTGAGCCACCACACCTGGCCCCATAAGCCAATATTTAATAAAAAGAAAGATGACAGTTTATTGCAGTGAAGCACAAACTTTGGCACCTTCAGTTTCATGCTGAAAAACACTCTTCACTTCCCCTTGGACAGACCCTCCCTGCTGGAATCAGCTGCTTGGATTCCACACACTGGAGCGGCTTCCCCTTCACAACCTGGGTGTGTCATCATCCCATAAGCGTTGTCTGACCACATGGATCCAATCACCCTAGTCAAAAACTTCGGGGCCTTGGTTCTCACCCTCATCCTCTCACTGGCATGGTCATGTCGCCTATGAATCCACCCTGCTGACTTGCTTTCCTCTATCACCTCCATTCTGGCTTACCAGGCACAGAGCCAGCAAGAGGCCCCTTCTCAACCTCACAGCTGAGCATGCTGCTGGGCTCTGCGGGGCTGGCCAGGCCGCACAAAAGGGACACACCTGGAACCTGTGAGCCTCAGGACTCGGGGAGAGGTGTTAGGAAAGACTCGCTGAAACTATAAACATGACACATATGCACACATGCATTTTTCTGGAGAATGAGTCTGTAGTCCTCCTTAGAATCTCAAAGCGGGTCATAATTTATTTTATTTTATTTTTTGAGACAGAGTCTTACTCTATCGCCAGGCACCAGGCTGGAGTGCAGTGGCACAATCTTGGCTTACTGCAACTTCTGCCTCCTGGGTTCAAACAATTCTCCTGCCTCAGCCTCCCAAGTAGCTGGGACTACAGGTGCACGCCACCATGCCCAGCTAATTTTTGTATTTTTAGTAGAGACGGGGTTTCACCATGTTGGCCAGGATAGTCTTGATCTCTTGACTTCGTGATCCGCCCGCTTTGTCCTCCAAAACTGCTGGGATTACAGGCTTGAGCCACCATGCCCTGCCAAGGAGGTCATAATTTAATACAGGTTAAGAACTGCGAGTTCATCAGACAGAATCCAGACTCCTGGATGGTATACAAGTGTTTGGATGATCCAAACGCTTTCCACCTCTCTTGTTCCATCCCCTCCATCCCTGGGCTCCAGCTCCATGCAGACACCTGGTCTTCCCCAGACAGGACACAGTGCTCTCCACTGCCAGGCAAGCACATGGCAGGCCCTCTATCTGCAATGCTCAAGCCCTGTCAGCTGCCTAGAAAATGGCCCAGTAAACCAAGCCTGGTTGTATTAGTCCATTTTCATACTGCTATGAAGAACTGCCTAAGACTGGGTAATTTACAAAGGAAAGAGTTCAGCATGGCTGCGGAGGCCTCAGGAAACTTACAATCATGGTGGAAGGGGAAGCAAGGCACCTTCTTCAGAAGGCAGCAGAAAGGAGAAGTGGGCAGCGAAGGGGGAAGAGGAGCCCTTTATAAAACCATCAGAGCTCATGAGAACTCACTCAGTACCATGAGAACAGCATGGGGGAAACCGCCCTCAGAATCTAATCACCGCCTACGAGGTCCGTCCCCCAACATGTGGGGATTACTATTTGGATTACAATTCAAGATGAGATGTGAGTGAGGACACAGAGCCAGATCTTGTCACTGGTCTACCTGGGGAGGGCCTTCCAGGCCCCTACTCCTCCTCAAGAGCATCCAGCATCACATTTATCACTCTCTGGAAGTGAGTTCTGTCTCCCTGTGGACCTGGAATAGCCACACGATGCCACAAGCCATTATGCCTTTTTTTTTTTTTTGGTAACTCCAGTGCTGAGCACAGTGTGTACTGGTGCTCCTTGGCTTACAGTGAGGTCATATCCTGATGAACCCATTGTAAATAGAATATATCACAAGTTTAAAATGCACCCAATACCCAATAAACCGGATGTAAAGTTAAGACACTATACTAAAACCATCGTAAGTCATAGATCCTCTGTATGCTGTAGGCAGTCAATAAACATTTAATACTTCTATTTGTTCTTTCTAAATGATATTATGAACTTTTAAACACTACTTACATTTGATGAAAACCAAAGAATATCCTTTGAAAGAATTCTGTTGGCTAGCTAAGAATAGGCCTAGCTTGGCACAACACAGGACAAAATTATTAAATTTCTGGCTCTTGCATTTTTATATTACTTTGGGCCAAAATTTGGACTTTGCGCAAAGGAATTTAAACAGACAGACTGAT
Organism: Alouatta palliata; assembly: GCA_004027835.1. Taxonomy (NCBI): domain Eukaryota; kingdom Metazoa; phylum Chordata; class Mammalia; order Primates; family Atelidae; genus Alouatta; species Alouatta palliata. Next base: position 49,654 of record PVKV010005148.1, read on the forward strand.
AACATCTCCAATAGATGACTGAGCTTTAGCTGATGGTTGCAATCTTGGCAAAAAGTAATTTATTGAATTACTGATACACTGAATAAAGCCCTGCTATTAGCTTAGGAAAAGAGTGCTGAGTGAACAGCAGTTCAAAATTAAGGACAAGGTTACTGTTTCAGAGCATTTTTTCGTCCAGTACTTAAATGTCCAACTATTTATGAAACTAAGGTCGCTTTCAGAAGGAGGAAAACCTTACTGGAAAAAAGTGTTAATCACAAGGAAACATTTTACTCGTAATCATGTAAGTTTTGGGATGATTTGAAATAATGTGGCTAGAAACAGAAGTTTCTTTTTGATTAGTAGACTTCCTAGTGCAACTAAGTTTGTACAGGACTGTTACTTTCATCTATTTATGATGCAAAAATGTGTGATTCTCTTTGGAAGAGCATTTACATGCTTTCTATTCATTAAAGTTAGTGCCCGAAGGCAACATTTTGTTGGCCTGGATTGAGTTACTATAAATCCTTGAATGTAATAAAAATCCACAATATTCAGGCTTTTCATTAACTCATACTGATTTCCCCCCCAGGAATTGTGAGAGCTTGTGCTTCAGAGATTCAGAGTGTTTGGGTCTGAATATTAGCTCCACACCCTGACCTGAAGATATGCCACCCCTGTGCTCTCTGAAATTGTCCTGGATCATTCCTTGGTCCTTATCTCATGCCCAGCGTGCAGGGCTCACATTCCAGGTTGAAAGGGAACTTCCAGGCCTCCTCAGTTGACAACTATTAGAAAATAGAAGCTCAGCATCTAAGAAGTGCTTTCTCTCCTCTGTATAGAACAGTGGGAAAGTGCCCTGAAGAGAGGAAGGATTTGGAAAGAAACACCGACATCTGTAGGAAATAGTCTGTGCTGAAAACCAACCTCGTAGTTGGATTCACTAGCAGGTCTCTCTGGAATCTAGAAAACGAGCTGGAGCAGTCCATAGGGAGGATATGCTTTGTCTTCCCCAGGGAAGGCTGGAGGCCTTCCCACCTCCAAAGATTGGTCCCGTTATCTCAGTAACAACCCAGCCTTTTCCTGAAAGTACATTTTGTAACAAGTGGATGGGGTTAGAAGAGTTTAGAGTAGAGCCTGTCCTGGGAAGAATGATGGCGTCAGAAAAAGCGGCTGCCGATATCTGCAAAGCCTGTATTTCCACCTGTGCTGTGTGTGTCGGTCTGTTCTTGGGTTGCAATAAAGGAATACCTGAGGCTGGGTAATTCATAAAGAAATGAAGTTTAATTGGCTTATGGTCTGCAGGCTGTGCACAAAGCATAATGCTGGCACCTGCTTCAGGTGAGGCTCAGGAAGCTTCCAATCAAGGCAGAGGAGGGAGGGAGCCAGCATGTCACATAGTGAGAGTGGGAACAAGAGAGAAAGCGGGGCGGGGGTGGGGTGCCACACCCTTTAAAACGACCAGATCTCATGTGAACTAACTGAGCGAGAACTCACTCATCACTAAAGGGATGGCACTAGTAATGGTGAGGGACCTGCCCCCATGATCCAGTACCTCCCACCAGGCCCTGCTTCCAACATTGGGGATCACATTTCAACATGAAATTTGGAGGGGACACACGGCCAAACTATACAGTGTTTCCAACAACAAAATAGAAAGCTTTACCCCATGACAAGGATTTCAGACCAAAAGGCTGGTGGATGAGGTATGGGCAGGGTGGAGAGGAGGGTCCCAGGGTCGGACATCAAATCATGGAAGGAGGTGTCCACCTCTGAGGCCAGCCTCTTTAAACTGGAGAAGAAAGGAAAGCTGGAGCTCCCCAGAGTTTCACCTGGAACCTGCCTGCACAGGAGCGTCCACTTGTCTGGGCTATGCTTGGTGGGTGGGTCCTGACCCTCAGAGCGCCCTTGTGCACATTAGCTGAGGAGTCAGGGTCACGCCTACGGAGAGCAAACCAGTCGGCAATGCAGCCCTGTGAGAGCTCTACTGCTGAGACACAGCCTGGAAAACGCCAAGTCCTTCTGGAGTAAAAGGACTTAGTACAAAGGTCATTTAAAATAATACACTGTAATCAAGTGGCTACGTGATAGGACATTTAAAAACCTCAGTTGAGAAGAAAAATGGAACTAATTTTCTCCCTAGTACAAAACTGGTGACTAGTGTTGAGCTGGAAATGTCCAAACAGATTTAGGGACATTAATAACCAAAAATTATGTTTCTGCATTTATCGAATAGAAATTAAGTGACTTGCCTTGAGGACAAAGTGAACGTGGTAGAGGAGAAGTCAGGGCTGACATCATCTCCGGCCTTTGATTTGGGTTCCCTGGCCCTTGCCTTGTGTGAGGTCACTGGCCCTTTGGTGAGCAGGGGCCAGGCCTCCGCGTATCACCTCCACCGATCGCCAAGCATCCCTTGGGGGAATCACGCTCCCCACTGTAAAGATTTGGACTCTCACTGGGCCAAGGGAGGTCCCTTGCCTTGTCCAGAGTCTCAGTCTCATAGGCCCCCATCCGATTCCAGTCTTTCTGCTCCTAAGTCCTTTCCCTGAGAACCAGGCTGTGTCGCTTTCCCTTGAAAACAAAGCCCCATGGCTTCCACTTGCTGCTGATATTCAGACAGAGTAAAATCACAGCGGGGAGAGCGTCCGTGGGGAGAGCGTCCTCCACTTGGCCTCCTCCCCTGCCACCTGTGCAGGTGCCTACTGAGTTCTGTTACCTTCATCCATCCATGTGTCCACTTCACATACATGCACAGAGTGAGCTCTGAGCTCCCGGCATTGTGACCGGCTGTCCATCCCTGGGAGCTGATTACAGTCACATACCTGCCTGGGGAGCTCACAGCCAAACGCTGTTGTTCCCGTGCTAGTCCTTCCCTTGGATCAAATGTCATGTTGCCAGCACCCAGACCAGGGATCCAAACAAGTTTTCCTATCAGTTCTTTACTCTCCACCCACCACACACTAACATCAAAGCACCTGCCCAAAACACGCTGGGTTTTAGCACATAACTAAGAATCATTTTTTTTTCTTCAAACATTTCCTTACTCCCTGCTGGACTTTATATTTGTTTTTGGGAGAAAGATTTCTCTGCCCCTTTTGTTACTTGTTACAATATACATAATGGACTAGATTAACTGAATATTCTTGATTGCCTTTGAAAGATATTTTAAGAACAGAGGTCCTTTTGAAATATTTTATCTGGCCCCTATTTCATTGGGAATCAATATGAAATGATAGGTTTGTTTTTCTGAAATATAATATTAAGAATTTTTATTTCATAAGCTTAAAGCCTCTGAAGTATTCATATAGTTGAAAGAAAGACATGGGGCCCACATTTCTTGTAGTGAACAGGGTGTTGTAATAGCTCAAAGGCTGTGCACCACATCAAAACTCCCCATGCGGAACACCTGGACGGGGTGGACCGCGACAGGTGTGACTGGGAGAAAAGCAGGAGCCCAGGGAAGAAAAGGAGGCTGGCTTCATAATCCCCAAATTAGGGGTCTCTTCGCCCACATCCAGCAGCAACCGACACCAAAACTGCTCACTTGTGTCTGCTCAAGGATTAGTAATGTTCAACCAACCCCTATTGCCTCAGGTATGGCTGATCTAAAATCCCAACCATCTAAAATATCATCCAGCACTCTGGGTAAAAAAAAAAATGCTAGTGACAAAATAATGAGAAGTTAATCCTCCAAAATAAACTTTTGATATGTCTAGGGCCAGTACCTAAAATTGGCAGCATGCTACATGTACCCACAGGCCTCTCTCACCCTCTCTAGATGTGGTGTCCAAAGCAGAGAGACATGTGGCTAAGTGCTGAGCCAAGAAACAGGAGGCATCCTCACCTGAGATCCAGTGGTGGGGAGGGGTGAATTCGAGTGGAAGCGCAGCAGCTGTGAGGGGCTCAGAGATGGCCTGGGACAGCCCCTTTCTTTGGATAAGCAAAGTGAAGTTCTGAGAGTTTCTAGGGTAGGCCACAGCTTCTCAGCTTTAAGTTCTGGTCTAGAAGCTGCTCTCCTACCCTGATTCCGTATACCTCATTCTAGCCCACACTGCTTCTCGGGCCTGGGTTTCCTTTGCTTTTGCAGCGCCTCACACCCAGCCTGGTTTAATTCAGGCCACGAGCCCAGGTTCAAGTGCAGAGCAAGTTGTACTTCCACCTCATGGATCACTGGAGTCAATGGTGCATGTTGAAGAATAGATGGCTTCATGGTAAGTGATGACTTTATGAGATTAAAATACTTAATCACAAAAAAATTGCATAATAATCATTTAGACTGTCAACACAAAAAAATAAAGTTGTCTAGCATGTCACACCATACTGATTTGACCTCCCAATCTAGATGATGCACAAAAGGTATCCATCTATTCATAAGGTTTTTGGCTTAGTTCATATATCATTCAAACTTCATTGATTCTTTTTTTTTTTTTTTTCTGTGACAGGGTCTTACTCTGTCAACCAGGCTGGAGTGCGGTGGTGTGAACGTGGCTCACTGCAGCCCTGACCTCCCAGGCTCAGATGATTCTCCCACCTCAGACTCCCGAGTAGCTGGGACTACAGGTGTGCACCACCACACCCATCTAATTGATTTGTGTTTTTTCTACAGACAGAGTTCCACCATGTTGCCCATGCTGGTCTGGAATTCCTGGCCTCAAGTGATCTGCCTGTTTTGGCCTCCCAAAGTGCTGAGATTACAGGTGTGAAACACTGCACCCTGCCTCAAACTTCATTGATTCTTACATGTGCAATGCACGGCATTAGATGTTGTAAGGAAAGGTAGCCACAATTTACTGCATACCAGCCACGTGGCTTGTAAACTGTATGTATCCTTTGTCTCCCTCACAGCAGCACCCTGGGGAAATAGAGATGATGACTCCTATTCTACAGAAGAGAACATTGAGGCCTGCATTTTGAGTCATTTAGCCAAGGCCACACCAGAGTTAGAATTTGAATCCACACCTGAACCCAAAGTACCCGCTCTCAGAGATATACTCTCCACCCTTAAAGCACTGGCTGCCTAGTGGAGTAGATAAACTACTTGAGTAGATGAACTGGAAATCAAAATCGAGCCCAGTAAGTGATTTAGGACAGGCACAAATAACGTTCTGTGGAACCAAGAGTAAGAGAGATTCCTCTCAGGTAGAGGGTCCAGGAAGGCTTTGTGGAGACTGAGACATTTGAGGTGGGCCTTGAGGTATGGGTAGGAGTTCCTAAAATGGAGATAAAGGAGAAGGAGCCTGAAAGCAGGGAGCTGAGTCTTGGGATCTGGAAAGCTTTGGGAGCTTCATGGAAGACAAAGCCATTGATTCAGCAGGAAGAAAAACAAAAGAAAAGCCAGAGATGTTCTTAGAATTGTATTTTTTTCCCAAGTGATATTCAAATATTAAGAAGGCCAGTGTTTACCCTAATGGATACATTCATTCCTGCTTTGGCAACAGAACTTCTGTAAGGATGACGCAAACGTTATAAATGAAAAAGACTTGTCTGGCAAGCGAATGGAGGGCAGCTTCGCTCCAGTTCCCTCCCTGATCCCAAGCCTTCCTCCCTGGGAGGTCACTTGGGGTGTCTCTGGTCCAAGCCGACAGTCATTTTAGCAGGTGAGTCCAACATCTCCAGAAGAACTGGCCACATGATTCCTGGATGAACCATGCCCACCCATGTCAGCAAACGTGTGGCTGCCTAGTAATCATACAACATCCACGCAACAGACACACGCTTGCTCCATTGGCACTTGTGCTTCAGGAAGGTCTCACTTCCAGCTTGTTCATCTATGGACAGTAGTACTTGAGGCTCCACTGGCAGAAACGTGGCTGGGCACTGGAGATACAGTATTGCCTTCTCTTCACAGAGACTACAGTCCGGCATATATTTCAGAAGCAACATGGAGGCTGGTATAATTGGATAGAAAAAGACAACACTGGAAGGGGAGGGGAGATCACAAGTTTGATTTTGACACGCTGAGTCAAGGGGCATTTGATGTCCCAGAGAGAAATGTCAAGTGGGAAGCTGCGGATGAGAACTGCAGGCAGGGGTCCGGGGGTTGAACACACCTCTGGCCTGCAGGGAGGGAATATTGCACCTTAGACCAGGCTAATGGTGGTGGAGATGCAGCACAGTGGACCCGCTGAGGCACAGCTGGGAGAAGCCTACTTCCACCAATTGAAACTGATGCAACTGCCATCACTCCCACCGTGACCGCATCTTCTCTTGGGGTTCAGGGGCAATGGTTTGCACACACAGCAGCCTCTCCTCGCGGGGGCAATGATTTACACATACAGCCACATCTACTCTCAGGGGGCAATGGTTTGCACACACACACACATCCCTGGAGAAGAGGGGACTCCCTTCAGGACACAGTGCTTCAGGACCTCCTCCAGGCTTCCGTGGAGGTGGGGGTGCTAAAACAGGGAGTGGGTCTCTCTCGGCTGGGTGGCCCCCCACATAAGTGAGAGGTGGCCTCCATGTATGGCTTTCCAGTTTATCCTCACTTTGTGTCCACCCAGGGCCTCTAAGAAGCATCACATATAGAGACAATAATGCCCTCATCCATTTCCCTCAACTGGTTTGACTGGAACTGATGAGGGACTGTGTGATTAAGTCCCAAGCATCTGGACACATGCAGTGACCTGGCCTTTTACGGAGACAAACCTAGCTGCTAGCTCTTGTCCACATGGGAACAGTCTGTTAGGGCAGGGAGGGGGTGGTGGTGACTCACAGGCATTACCAACATCAATGAACAAAAACCTCAGCCCCCAAGGTCACATTCAGGGGCAGGGCCTTGTGTGGGAAAGGCTGAGTGCTGCGTCAGGCCCCTCTCACTGACAGCACAGCCCCCACCTCTTGGGCCTGCTCCACCTCACCTCTGACCTTTTGCTCCCCAAACGTGAAGAGCCTGTGCCTGGAAAGTACAGACCCTCAACCCTGCTCACAGCACAGAGATCTGCCCATACCATGCAGGCTGAGTGACCATGGTGGTGACACGCTAGCCCCAGCCACTGGCACCCCCACCCCCAACACACAGACAGAGTTTAAACGGGCAAGAGTCATTAGTGGGCAGAGGCAGAACTTCATGGATCTTTGGGACACAAGGACCTCCACACACCCTGGGTCAAGGGGTACCTGGGGCCAAACTCAGAGCTGACTGGACATGGACACAGTAATTTCTGGATCACGTGATCACTCTTTGCTGGTGTTCATTCAAGTCAGCCATACACTCATTCACTAAAATGCAAGCAGAGAGCTATATTCTTTCTTTGAGTTTCCTGGATTGAAACTCTGATGGAATGGTCACTACTCAAGACAAATCAATATCATAATTCTGCAAGTATAATTGCCTAACCTTTCTGGAAAGATTTGCATGCCTGGAAGGAATTTAGGTCAGATCCAGCACGGTCTCCATCCGGCTTGGCTCTGCCTCCCCATCCTGTGGGTTGCCGGGCCTTCCCCAGATGGTCCCGGGAGCGCTCAGAATTGGCACCGCGCTGGCCTCTGTGCCTGAGAGCCCTGTGAGGTCACCGACCCTGCAAATCGTAGCAGTCCGGCTTGGACCCCCCCTGCCAGGGTCTCCTCGCCGTATATCCGAGCGAGCCCCCGCGGCTGCTGCGTCGGGCTCCTCCTGCCTCCCTGGGAAAGAGCGGGCAGAACCGTGGCAGCACCGTGGCAGCGCGCCGGCCCCTCCCCGAGTTGGCACAACTCGAACCACTTTCTTCAAAGGCTCCAGCCTCCAGCCTAGCTTGCGCGCAGCCCCCCACGCGCGCCCGGCACCCGCTCTCCTTGTCGCCCGCTTTCACGTACGCCGCCCTGCCGCCGGCCCCCGCGCACTGTCGCCACCCGCAGACACGCGCGCCCTGCTCCTGTTTACCGAGAGGGAGCGTGAGCACCGCCACTGTGGTCGCCAAGTTGGGCTGGAGACTCTGGGTGAGGGGACGCGCCGCGGGCCGAGGTCCGGAATCCGGGGTCGCGCGGTCCCCAGGCTCTGGTACCTGGAGCGCCGCGCGGGCGGCGTGGACAGGGTCGGGACTCGGAGCCCCGGAGCGGCCCCTCCCTCCCGCGGCGGCGGCCAAGGCAGCATCCCCGGCCTGCTCGGGCCGCCTGGGGCGCACGGTCACCCAAGGGGCTCAGAGGCGCAGGGTCCCCGCCCGCACGCGCGCGCTCACCTCGGGGGGGCCGGTCGGGTCGCGCCGATCGCGCTGCCGCGGCGGCTCCGCATCTCCCGGGCGCCCGCCCGCCGCCCTCCGGGGCGTCCGGCTGTCTCCGCCGGGCGCGAAGAAGGGTCGCGGGGACGCACGGAGGCCGCAGATTCCTGCGGCCGCTCCCGCCGGCTCCTGCCTCCCGCGGTCCGCAGCCGAGCAGGAAATTTGTCCGGCCGGCCGGGTCTCACAGCCGCCTCTGCTCCTGCTCCGGCTGCGGCTCCGCGGCGGGGGCGGGGGCCCGGGCGCTGCGAGGAGCGGGGGCGACGCCTGGTGCCCGGCGCGGGGAGCGCATCCAGGGCTCCCGCCCTACTCTCGCGGCGGGGATGGCCCGGAGGCCCTGCCCTGGGAGCACCCACGCACTATGGGCATCTGTTTACCCAAGGCTGGTGCCCCTGCCGGGGAGGCCTTGCCCAGCCCCTGTGGCGGGACCCAGGTGCACAGAGAGAGGGTCAAGGTATGGTGGGCACTCACACCTGCGGGAGAGCAAAGGCAAGGCCCGGCCTCTCCCTGCTGTGTCCCTGTGCACCAGGAAGTGGCCTGGCTGGGGACTCGTCCTGGTCTTGCAGCAGGTGTGGGACGCGCAGGGCACCCCTTGCGCTTCTGGTGCGGGGAAGCTGGGAGAGCTGTGAGGTCGCTGGGCCTGGTGGCCTCCTCGGGAAAGAGGAGTAAGGCGCCTGTTTGGGGGATGTTGAAGAGGGCTCGCTTGTCGTTAAGGCAGCTTCTGGCAAAGTTAAAAACACAGGAAGAGAAAGAAAAGCCACAGAGCCAGGCGCTGGGCCTGCTGTCTAGCCGAATTCTTCCAGGCAATTTCACTCAAGCTATTTAGGGAGGTTTCGGAGAACAGGCAGTTCCCTGGGAGGAGCAGAAAGGACACTGGTGGCATCTTGGTTCTGATCCTCTGTGCTGTGCCCTCGGTGGAGCCAAGGCCCAGCCCTCATGAGGAAAGCTGGATTCTGTGGTAGGGCCCAGCTCATTAGGCTTATGAATGAGTGAGTCAGTGAATGAATGAATGAATGAATGAGTGAATGAATGAACCATGAGAAAGTGGCACTTTGGGTGTGTTACCCACGTTGCACCAGTTGCCAACCGACGACTCTCAGCATACTTGAGGCCTGTTCCAGACAGAGCTACAGACCCCAAAGGCTGCAGAGCAATGGGTGCCTCTCGGCAGAGGCCACCACAGGTGATGTGCCCAGAGTGGGACTTCCCCTCCACAGGGGCAGAGAGCTGTGCAACCAGTGGAGAACTTGAGCTCCACCTTCCTGCCCTGCCCTGCCCTTCCCTGCCCTTTCCTACCCTTCCCTGCCCTGACCTGCCCATTTCTGTCCCTAGGGGCCTTGTCTAGCCCCAGAGCTTTAAACACCATCCATATGGGAATGACTCTAAACAGCAAGGCCCTGGACCCTCTCCTCCAAGCCCAGATCCTCCTGGCTGTCTCACATCTGCCTCTTGCTCTTACTTGGTTTCTCTGTGGTCGTCCCTGTCCCTGCCTCCATGGCCACCTCCAGTCCATCTCCAACTCCACTTCCCACCAGCTTCTCCATGCCTCGCGCCCTTCTCTCCTCTCACTGCCTTCACCCCTCCAAAGCCTGCAGTGGCTCCCCAGTTTCTGACCCACTCTCCCAGATGATCCACTCTTCACACTTTGTCCAGGGCACCTTACAAAGTGTAAACCAGGTCGTGCTAGCTCCCTGCTTAAAAGCCTCCATGCAGAATAAGACACAAACTCCTGTGACGCTCCGCCTGACTTCCCTGGCTTCCCCGAGCCTCTCACCCCTGCCCGCTGAGATCCAACCAAGGCTCCTTACTCTCAGTATCAGAACCAAGCTCCTTCCTGCCTGGGGCTCCTGGCTCCTTACTAGTGGCCTCTGGAAGATCACCGGTGCCCCTGGCTCCTTCTTACTGGTGGCCTGTGGAAGACTGCACTGCAACCCTCTCCTCTACCACTCTCTTCCACAGCCCCCATCACAGTTTAGAATTACTTGTGGGTTTATTTGCTCCTTTGGTGTCTATCATGTCCTATTCCCCTACTCCCAGGGCTGTAAGCTCCAGTAGCCCAGGCTCTGCTGGTCTCCAAGGGTTCTCAGATGCAAGCTCCTAAAACAACTTCAATAGCCAGGAGGTGCTCAGTGAAGGCGTCTGGGCTGACAGAGCAGAGGAGGATGGGCTCCAGCTGGCATCAGCAGCAGCCTGGTCACCTCGGAGCCCAGCAGGGCAGACGGCTCCCTCCTGAGTGCACCTCCAAGGAATGGTTGAGGTGGGGCCAGGCATCTCATGACATCACCAGGCTTTGGATTTTTCTGCAGTTGTGGCCTGCAGATCCAGACTTACGAACATGAAGGCCATAATTACAAAGCTCTGCTGAGCACAGTTTTGCTTGCTAACGCTGCAGGGCTAGGGAGGCAGAGACTGTGAGCTAAGAAGACAGAGACAAGTTGCCTTTGTCAGACATCTGCTACTGGAAAGTGAACAAACAGCCTTGGTAACATGATGGGGAGGCAGATGGCAATTCCTTCCTCTTAGTATCTTCTCTGCTGGACCGCAAAAATTATTCTAGGGATTCAACAATATCCCTTAACTCTTTCTAAAGACTACAGACATTCATCATCGTCACACACAAGGGTGTTGTCAGAGGCGTGTGTGCCAGGGCCTTGTTGATTCCCACAGGGAAGCCCTTCGTCCTTCTTTACCATCTTCATTTTGCCTCTCATAGGCTCAAGGTCACTGTAGACATCAGAATCAATTCCCTATCCTCCTCCCAGACTTTGAGGAACTCACCTGCCTCTTGCCATCCTGAACACCTCACCACCCTCATCTTTTAGGGCCCTTCTTGAGTCCACAGCTTCCTCTTCAGTTCCCTGGCACACTGGCTGTCTGATCCCATCTCAGGCCGGTCCCTGGTTGGCCTCCTGCCCACTCTCCCCCTGCCTCCCCTACACACAGCCATTTAGCCCCTTTCCTCTAAAACACATCTTGAGGCAGGGTTCCTGCGATTATTGGTATGAACTGCAGTTACTTGTCTTCTGTTTTACTCAAGGAATGGGGCTTTGGGTTTCTCTGCAGAAACTCAGATACTGCCTGTCACGGTTAGAGGGCCCAATAGACGTCAATTAAAATTAAAATGCTGAGACCAGGAGTAGTGTCTAGGAGGATAAGAAAAAAAAAAGGCAAAATCAATGTGTGGAAAGTAAATAAGAAGTTGTTTTTAAACATTATACAGAAGCATTCTCATAAAATTATTCAACTTTAGGAGGAAAAACAAAACAAAACAAAAAAAACAGGTCTTGATTATTGATTGGCTGTGGGGCAGGGCAAGGAAGGAAAATCTGAGTGATATGGTTTGGCGGTGTCCCCACCCAAATCTCATCTTGAACTGTAGTTCCCATAGTCCTCATGTGTCATGGGAGGGACCTTATGGGGGGCGATTGAATCATGGGGGTGGGTTTTTCCCATACTGTTCTTATGAGAGTGAATAGTGAATAAATCTCATGAGATCTGATCGTTTTATAAAGGGAACACCGTCTCTTGCCTGACACCATGTAAGATGTGCCTTTACTCTTCCTTTGCCTTCTACCATGATTGTGAGACCTTCCCAGCCATGTGGAACCGTGACTCCATTAAACATCTGTCCTTTGTATATTACCCAGTCTCAGGTATGTATGTTTTTAATGGCAGCATGAGAATGGACTAATATACTGAGATAACACCAGAGTCCTTTGTGATTTTGTTCGGGACCTGTCCCCACCAAGAGGTGACTTTTAGTAACCACAGCCAGGATGGTCATTCTGATCTCTGGGATGTACCAGAATGAATAGCTAATAGATTCAGAGCTATCTATTTTTACATTACCCAACTATTCTTCCTTCTCCTCCTTTTTTTTCCAAGTTGTGCCCAAGTGTTAACAGTTATTACTGAAATCAAGAGGAAAGAGCTTTTTGCTGTAGGATTCCTATACTCACCCAGAAATAAACAACAATTAGGCCCTTGCGCAGATTCCTACATTTGAATTCTGTTTTTTCTTGAATTGCTTTTTGCTGATGAAGAGTACATGTGTATTATACGTATCTTAAGGGATATGTCAAGTGTATGAACTATTGAAATGCATACCCCTCTCAAGGCAATAAACATTTCCATCATTCTAGAAAGTTATTTGATGTCTCTTCCTCAATAGAAGCTCCCTACTCTTGCCAAAGATGGCCATTATTCTGAAATCTATCACCATAGTTAGTGTTACCTCCTGCTCTATATCTTCATATAAATGGAATTACGTAGTATGTTTTTTCTAGTTTCTTTCAGACGGCAAACTCTTTTAGAGATTCATCTTTTATTGCTTATTATTAGTAATTTCGGTGATGTACCCTTTTCCTCTAGTTGATTTTAAAATCTTCTCCTTATCACTGTTTTCAAGAAATTTTATTAACATGTGTCTTGGTGTTGTTTTATTTTTTATTTTATTTATTTATTCATTGAGATGGGGTCTTGCTCTGTAACCTAGGCTGGAGTGCAGTGGTGTGACCATAGGTCACTGCAGTCTTGAACTCCTGAGCTCAATAAATCCTCCTGCCTCAGCCTTCTGAGTAGATGGGACTGCAGGCATGCACCACCATGACTAGCTAATTTTTTAAGTTTTTAATTTTTTTTTTCAGAGACAAAATTGCCCAGGCTGGTCTGGAACTCCTGGGCTCAAGCTGTCCTCCCACCTTGGCTTCCCAAAGTTGAGATTACAGATATAAATGACTGTGCCTGCCCGTGGTGTGGTTTTATTGTGTCTATTTTCTTGGGATTACTTGAGTTTCTTGTTTTATCAATTTATGGTTTTCATCAAATCTGGGAAATTTCCAGCCAATATTTCTTTAAAAATATTTTCCCCTTCCTGTCATTGTTGGACTACAAAGGATGTACATGGTATTTCTAAATTTTGTCTCACAAGGTTACTGAGGCTCTAAAAATTTTTAAGCCTTTTTTTCCTGTGTTTTATTTTAGATGGTTTCTATTGCTAAGTTTTAAAATTGGCTGACCTTTTCTTCTGCAGTGCTTAATCTTCTGTTGTCTATCCAGTGACTTTTTATTTCTGATATGTATTTTTAGGTAATAGATGTTTCATTTGGTTATTTTAAAAATAATTTTTATTTCTCTGCTGAGGTCTCCATGTGCTTATTTATTATTTTCATGTTTTCTTTTAAATCTTTGGATATATTTAAAATAGCTCTTCTAGGCCACTTAGTTATTCCCAGTTCTTTTCTTTTCTTTTCTCTCTTTCTTTTTTTTTTTATGGGACAGGGTTTCAGTCTGTTGCCCAGGATGGAGTGCCATGGCACAATCTCAGCTCACTGCAACCTCCACCTCCAAGACTCAAGCGATTCTCCAGCCTCAGCCTCTGAAGTAACTGGTACTACAGGTATAAGCCATCATGCCTGGCTAATTTTTTTGTATTTTTTGTATAAACAACATTTCGCCATGCTGCCTGGGCCAGTCTCAAACTCCTGAGCTCATAATGATCTCCCCACCTCAGCTTCCAAAAGTGCTGGGATTGCAGCCATGAGCCACTGTGTGTCCCAGTTGTTTTCTAACACAAAATGCTGTCTTTGTTTATATGTCATTTCATACATATGAGAGTACGATAGAATCTTAAACTCTTGACCACTGAGTACAGGTGAACAGTATATCATGTATGTGTGTGTAACTGTTTTGGGGACAGTCATTACATTATTGAATGCATAAGGATGAGGGCAGGTGACCTTTCCACTCACAGTGGCAAAAGTCATTTATTATTTCTCTTCTTCTATGATTAAGAAAATTTAATTCAATTTATAAAATAAACTGATGTCCAGAAGTTAGAGTTGTTTTCATTGGAAGGCCAAATAATAAAATAATCTAGCACCTTCCATGCCTGCTTCAGATGATTTCATAATGCATTGAATATGCTTGTGCTCCTCACTTAGAAATCACAGGACTCTCAGAAATATCTACACTTTGGCAAAAGGATATTTTCCCTCCAACTTGAGAAATTATGAGACCTATGATATAATTTCTTTACTTCTCACAGTGGAATTAGTGTCAATAATCTGCAGAACATTATGACTGGTGGGATAATCTATTATCACCTAGTTTCCACCTGGTATACAATTTCAGTTCGCTCTTGGAATTGAGGAAAAAGTTGGTAATGAGACGTACACAGCACTGAGGAAATCTCTCCTAAGAGTGAGATACAGGTGTTTATTTCTTAGCAGTTACTAAAGCACAATTGAAATTTAGTTTTTAAATATTTCACTTCCTAAAGGATGGCAGTGTTAAGAAAGGTTTTTATACATTAAAAAATTGCTTTTAATGCAAAAGTGTGATCATCTTGAGAGAATTTTTCTACTTAAATGTTCCCAAAGTCCATATAAACCACATACGTTTTATGATGAAAGTATAAATGTACAGGAATTCGTAAACAAAAATAGTAACATAAATCCCATTATATATTCTAGAACTTCATATGCTATAAGGTATTTGTAATTTAAAAAAAGTCACTGATGTTTAGTAAGCCTCATGAAAAGTAGAAAAAAATCAGTGGCCTCAAACTGTAGTAAAAAAAAACCCAAAAAACAAAAAAACAGTTTCCCCAGTGCATTCTGGCAACACAGAAGGTCATTTTCCTTCTTTGTATCAGGAAGGCTAGTGTTTTCCAAAGTAAGATTCTGTTGGGAGTGGTGTATGTGGAAGGATGTCAGAGGTGATTGCAGGTAGTACAAGGATGGCCACTTCTCATTTCATATATAAATTGCATATTTATTTTCATGTATGTTAGAAAAATATTGATACATTCCTCAAGATTGTATTACCACTAAGCTAATGTAGATAGTGTCATGGTCAATTAATTTAGAGAAAATTATTAAGGAAATAACATTAGAGGTGATAGACACGCATGGCAAAAATTGCAATTGTGGAACTGAAATGACTGAGTTGTGGGCAATCCTGAGCTGGGGCCAACTGCCAGCCTCTGGTAGTGACCTTCACTCCAGATTTGGGTCTTCCTCTCCTCCTGTCTGTAAGGGCTTCATGTTCCAGACTGTTTTCAACTTGCAGAGGTCTCTTCATCACAGGCTCTGACATCACCTTCTTTCTGCCCACATCCTGACTCAGTCTGCCCGAGCCCATCCCTTATGAAGTTTCTGTTCCTGGACAGAGTCGCAGGCTACCTCTTACTCTGAGCAGAGGGGCAAGATAGTCCCCATTGCCATGCCCTGTGGAATTACTAAGTCTCATTGGAAAAGGTTCTTAACCGCCTGGAGATTCTGATCAGCCAAGAGCTTACTGAAGCAAGATCACCAATTCTGCCTCCCCAAACTCAGAATGAATCAGCAGTAATTACAACACAACAAAACATCTCCCTGTTCTGTCCAGCTCTAGGTGTATGGGTGTGCGGCAGCGCTAGAGCAAATAAAATGCTGAGAGATTTCTAGGGGAGAGGACTACGATTCTTTCTTGTAATAAACTTGAAGCTGAGAGGATAAAAGTTCTGAATGAGGATCCAAGTCCATGAACTTGGGAGTAGAGCCCAGAGATGGAGAAAGAGCAAAATGTTATCCTGGAGACCTTCTTTGAAGCCCTGCATGAATTCACATGAGAGATTTCCCTTACCCCAAACTTCTGTGAACTTAAGCCAATTTGATTTGTATGTTTTGTCAAAGATCTGTACACTCTTTTTTTCCCTCCTGGGTATATTTAGGAAAAAAAAGAATAATGGAAAACCTTCCAGTCAAAGACTGGTGCATGGAGAAGCTAAGATAAATTAGGCCCAGATAAGGTAAGAAGGATGTCAGGGGTGCTCACTAATAATGGATTTGTTAAACCAGTAGTTGCATAGAACTGCTCATGTTAAACAGAAGTAAGATAAAAGAAATGCCCTGGGATCTACACAGACAAAACAGAAGAAAATAAAGGGTAAACACATCTCAGGCTGCAAAAACATTGAATCCAGTGGACAGAAGCAGTTTCCTCTGCTTGTGTTATGCTGTGTAAGAATTTACTTATAATAAGAAAGATTCGATCACACAAGGGACTAATAATGAATTATAAAACAACAGAGATAAGCTAAAAGAAAACTTCAAAGAAAACAAATTGGGACTCCAAGCCATAAGATTTAATACATAAATTACAAAAAGTTTTAGCTGAAAATGAATTATCATTATGAAAGCAAGTCACAGTAAATAGACAGCAAACATATAAAGGGAATAAAGTAATTAGAAGAGGGTGGATAGTGGATATGAAGGTCCAGCCCAACACAAGAATAACTGGTGTGCCTGCAGGTAAAATTTCAACAAGTGGAACACACAATTTAGAAATACGATACAGAAAAATGTTTCTGTAATAAACTGAATATGCAGATTGAAAAGAGAAAGTACCTGAAAGGAGAATAAAATGAGCCAGAACAATCTGAATAAAATTGAGGTGGGTATGGCTGCACTTCACAGACTCTTACAACCATGCTATCAGAGTAACTCAGTCACATACAGAGGGAAAAAGCATGGCTGGCCTCAGACTCTTCAAGAGCAGTGTTCAAGACAATAAAGCGGTAGGTACGAAATTCTAAGGGAAAGAAAATGTGGCAGTCATGTGGTCATTCAATGAAGGCTGACTACCTCCTTGGACTATGATGGAATAAGAAGGGCCAGAATGGCTTATAGTCTTATACAATTAATAAGACAAAATCATATAGAAAGGAATGGTTTCTATAATAGCCATTGGATACCAGGCAGCACAGGGCCATGATTCCTAAGATAAAAGTAACAAATGAAGTAAGATTGACAATTGCCTCAGGAAGTTTTCAAGGAGGAAATTTCCAGGCTGTGGTGCAGGAGGAGAAACCAAAGAAGTCAATGGTCTTCTGGAGTTGAATAGAAAGAAACCAAGGTTTGAGGAGGCCAAGGTGCTAGGATTGGTGGTGAGTGCTGGAAAGGAGAGAGCTGCAGAGGGAAGCTGTAGAAATCTAGAAGGATCCCTGGAATCTTTGGTTGAGTGCTGAGGAACACACCTCAGAGGCAGCTATGGAGACCAGGAAGGGAGCCATGGCAAAGCAGAGAGACAAACAATTCCTGGAGCTTATACAGGACTGGGAAGAAAGACTTTGTAATAGGGAATCCAGAAAGAGACCCACACAGACATGGTCATCTGATTTTCAATGAAGACACCAAGGCAGATCATCGGGGAAGGGATAATCTTTTCAAGAAATCAAGCTGGAACAACAGCCTAGCCACATGCATCAAAATGAATCTCAGCCCTTACCTCATATCAGATACAAAAATGGACTCAAAATAGACCATAATCTTAAATATAAGACCTAAAAGCATAAAATTTCTAGAATGAAACATAAGAAGAGAAATCTTCATGTTCTTGGGTTAGACAAAAATTTCTTAAATATAACATTTAAACCACATTCCATGAAATGAAAAAATTGGTAAGTTAGACTTTACCAAATGTTACAAATTTTGCTCTTCAGTGATGCTGTTTGTAAGGTATATTGTCGAGTTAAAATGAGGAAACTGAGGCCAGTATAAGAAAATGCATCCGATTTATTCAGCTCCCAGGCAAGGTTCTATGGTCCAAGTAAGGGCCAGAGAAGTCGCACTTAACTTTTTAGGGTAAGGGGTTTTATAAGGAGTGAAGGCATTTGATTGGATATAGGGGAGACAAAGCATAAGGCATTTGACTGGATATTGGGACCCAGGAAGTGGAGTGAAGGCATTTGATTGACATAGGGGAGACAAAGCATAAGGCACTTGACTGGATATTGGGACCCGGGAAGTGGAGTGAAGGCAGTTATTACTGGTAGGTAGGCGGGATCTTCGGTGAGTGGGCCATCTTGGGAGAAATGACCTTGACGGGGCAAAGTGCTTATCGGGCAAGGGAGTGCTATCAGGCAAGGTTTGTCGGGGCTTTCCAAAAATTTTTGGGTGGGGGTTTTTCAGCGGGGGCTCCATGTCAGGTGCAGAGTGGTGATGTAATTCCCTGTTGCCGGGAAGGATGGGCATGTCCGAACTCCCGGCAAGGCAACTGGCCTTACTCTGTTAAGGAAATGAAGAAACAACCCAGATACTAGGATAAAATGGTTGCAAGACATATAACTAATAAATATATGATATATGTAAAACATATGTCTAACAAATATTGTATCTTGAGTATAAAATATAAAGAATTCTTACAACTCAACAAAAAGAAGACAAATCCATAAGAAAATGGACAAAAGATGTAAATGGAGGCTTTACCAAAGAAAGTGCATGTATGGCAAACAAGCACATAAAAATATGTCCAACATCATTAATATTAGCAAAATGCAAATAAAAACCAGTGAGATATCAGTAAACCTCATTATAATGCCAAATTTTGAAGGATGTATAATAGCAAGTGTTGGTGAGGCCATGGAGCAACTGAAACTATCACACATCTCTGTGGGAATGCACAGTGAAACAGCCACTGGAGAAATCAGTCTGTTACTTTCTTATAAAGTTAAATATAAACTTACCATGTTCCAGTAATTTCTCTCTTATTTATTCATGCAAGATAAAGAAATCATATATCAACACAGAGACTTGTACTCAAATGCGTAACAGCTTTATTCATGACAAATATATAACTTGAGTCTACGAAAACGTCCATCAACTGCTAAGTGGATAAACAAATGTGTGTATTTATATCTAGATGAATTTTAAAAATAAAGTGAGTTACAAAGAACTACTTACTATAATATACCATTTTTATGAAATTCTAGAAATGTCAAAACTGTAGTCACAGAAAAGCAGATTATAGAATTGTAACTTAAAGCAATATTATATATAAAATAACAAACATTTTCCAATGCTATAGAAAAAAAGGCTGTCTCAAACATTTATGGTGGAATTATGAATTAGAAGCCAGTATGAGGCCAATTTGCATTTAATATCATAAATCTAAAAATGTCTATCTGAGCCAGCAATTCTCCTGAGATTTATTTTAAGGTTGTAGTTAATGATCTGTATTCAAGCAAATTTATATTAGCAAAAATTTAATAATACTCAAAATGACAAAAATAAAACATTGTTAAATAAATGATCGTAAATCCATTAAGTGGAATAGCATAGAGTGACATAAAATGTTGTAAACATTTATAAACATTGATTATATATTGACTACAAATAAAAATCTCAATAAAACCCTGTGAGTAGATATTTTAAGATCATATTCTTTGATTAAAGTTATAGAAAACTAGAAACAAATAATAAAAATAGAAATAATGCCATCATACAATTATCTCACAAATTTTGTCCTCAACAAACAGGAAATAAAAAATTCAGTTTCAAGATATTAAATGCAAGTTACATGTGTAAAAACCTATGGAACCTGGCCAAAGATATATATATTAAGAGGAAAAATATTCACAGTTTTAAATATTTTATTAATGCAAAAACAAAATAATTAAGGAAATAAAATATTCATTTTAGAAGATTAGAAAAGGAAAAACAAAATAAATAGAATAGCAGCAAAGATCAAATTTAATATTAGAAAAAACAGGAAATGAAACAGATATGCAGTAAGGATCAGAGAAGTCAATAGAAATTCTAGTTTACACTTTTACACTGTTGGTGGGAGTGTAACTTAGTTCAACCATTGGGGAAGACAGTGTGGCGATTCCTCAAGGATCTAGAAATAGAAATTCCATTTGACCCAGCAATCCCATTACTGGTTATATACCCAAAGGATTATAAATTAGTCTATTATAAAGACACACGCACACATATGTTTATTATGACACTGTTCACAATAGCAAATACTTGAAACCAGCCCAAATGCCCATCAATGACAGACTGGATAAAGAAAATGTGGCACATAGACACCATAAGATGCTATGCAGCCATAAAAAAGGATGAGTTCATGTCCTTTGCAGGGACACGGATGAAGCTGGAAATTATCATTCTCAGCAAACTGACACAAGAACAGAAAACCAAACACCGCATGTTCTCACTCATAAGTGGGTGTTGAACAACGAGAACACATGGACACAGGGAGGAGAACATCACATACCGGGGCTGTTGGGGGTTGGGGGTTAGAGGAGAAATAGCAGGGGGTGGGGGGATAGGGGAGAGATAGCATTAGAAGAAATACCTAATGTAGATGATGGGGTGATGGATGCAGCAAATCACCACGGCACGTGTATACCTACGTAACAAACCTGCACATTCCGCACATGTACTGGAACTTAAAGTATAATAATAATTTTAAAAAATGAGATGTAAGAAAGCAAAAAAAAAGAAATTCTAGTTCTAGTAACTTTCTGCATTCTCAGTGTCACCTCACCTTGGGTAATGCAAAATAATCCTGTAACTTTATAAAAAATATCACTTTTCTGTTTTACACAAACTGGAGTTGGTTTTTATATATAAATAGCCTCAATAACTTTGGAGTTGGGATACTAAATCCAGAAAGTATAAAGTAGAAGACTGAAATATTTGGTTACACAGACATTTTTAACTTGAGCCAGCAAAATATCTACATGTATGTTTAAAATGTATAAATGTATAAATATGATTGAAATACAAACAATAAAATAAATATATGTATTCAATAAATATATTTCAATATACATATATATGCTTCCACAAGATACACAGAACTGACAAAGGTTTAATATCCTTACTGTACAAAAAATCATAAATAAAAAACATCTCTATATAATAAATGAGCCAACATTATAAATAGAAAACTGTGTCAATAAAAATACACATGGGTAATAAGCTTATTAGAATATAGTAACCCTAACTGACATGTGAAAATCTAATGCCAAGAAGCTACTTCTTGTCTCCCAGCTTGTGAAAAATTAAAAATGCTAACAATACTATGCTGTGGGGAAGCTGTGGAAACTGGAGATTCTAATGCAAAATGCTGTTGGTAGGAATTTAAATTGGGACAAACTTTCTGCTGGTATGCACATATTTTGGGTTGACTCAACAATTCTCCTTCTCAGAAATTTATCTCAAGGAAACACATAGAAAAGTTAATGAGGTTGAACGTAAAAGGAGTATCACCACATCATGGGCACAGCACTGAAAAATTGGAAAGAACCTCAATGTCCACCAAAAAGGGTTTGTATAAATAAATTGTGGTTCTTTGTACAACGGCAAATATGATCTATTCACATGAAAGGATTGCCGTGGCAAGTTGTTAAAATTTTTATGAAGCAGATTATAAAACAGAACATAGATATGTGTGTACGGTGCTATGATTTGGATGTTTGTCCCCTCTAAAATTCATATCGGTGAGTTTCAGTGTGGCAGTACAGAAAGCTGCAACTTTTACGAAGCAATGAGGTTATGAGGGCCCTGCCCTCATGAACACATTAATTCATCCATGAACTAATAGATTAATGGATCAATGGGTGTTCTCTGGAGTGGGACTGGTGGCTTTATAAGAAGAGGAAGAGAAACCTGAGCTAGCACTGTCAGCCCACTTGCCAGCTGGCCACCATGATGCCCTGTGCCACCTCTGGACTCTACAGAGAGTCCTCACTAGCATGAGGCCCTCACCAGATGCAGCCCCTTAACCTTGGACTCCTCAACCTTTAGAACTGTAAGAAATAAATTTCCGTTCTTTATAAATCACCCAGCCTCAGGTATTCAGTTACAGCAGCAGGAAATTGGCTAAGAAGTAAAGCTATCCATATGAAAGTCTTTGCCCAACTATGAACAGAATTATTTCTTCTAGGATAAATTATTTATTATCTTTACTTTCTTCTCTCTTCTTGTCAGTTCGTTTGAATACATTTTTGTAATGGGCATATGTAATACAAAATACAATAATAAATACAAAATTATTTACCACATTAGGAATAGGGCCAGAGGGAATTAACTACTGAAATTCTGTTCCACCCTTTAGAAGTGTGGTCAAAATAAATAGACTTAAATAGAAAAAAATAGTAAGTTTTTCCAATAATATACAATGTTTTGAGGACATAAGAAAGTGTGCACATTCACACTTTCCACACATGTTAAGGGCGTGGCAGTTGATTGTTATCTTTTTCTAATAAGCAGCTGGGCAATGCATAGCAACAGCTTCGGTAAAATTCAGACTCTGACTTACTTCTAGAAGTCTAAGCAAGGAGATAATCAAAGATGTGGACAAAGCTTTGTGCATAAGGATGTTCATGGGTTGTTCTTCCTTAATCATAATTTTAAAATAGAAACAATATATATGCCCACAGTAGTGGTGTGTGTACGTATCTCCAATAATTCATTCAACACATGTTTGCTGAGTGTCTTCTCTGGGCCAGCGTCTTTGCCAGCCCCTGGAATCCAGTGGTACACAAAACAAACATGTCCACCTCCTGAAGCATGTCATCTAGTTAGAACAATGGAACAGACAGACAACCAGCAAATTCCACAAATAAGCTGGGTGTTAAAAAAGAAAAGTAGAAGATGAAGTAATTGCAGTTTTTGCCATTAAAAGTAAATGTAACTTTCAATGGCAAAAACCACAATTACATTTGCACAAACTTAATATGATATTACTAAATAATCAAAGAATACAGTAAAAAGAGGTATGCAAACATGCTACGAATGTCTAATTATCATCTCAAGAAATGATCTGTTAGCCAAATGGGAGAGTTTTTCTCAAGTCCAGAAATGATCATTTATAAACTATTTACCACTCAACAGAATAGAGCAAGAATATTCAGAACCACCTCTGTTAAAGTACTAAAAAGTGATAAAGATGAAGCTTCTTAAGTTATAATTTAAATAATACACAAATGTGATCCAATTTGAAAGAGGAAATTTGAAAGCCATACCTCTCTGATAAAGTCTAAAACTAAAGAGGTATAAAATATAAGGAGATGTAAACTTTTTTCTTTCCACTCCACAATACATTTGACAAAGGCTTCCCTCCTTAGAATTTCCTCTTGGAACAATGATAAAGGTCAAATCACTGACAAGTAAAGAAACTTAGCAATGCATAGCAACAACTTCAGAAAAATCCACAGACTTTGTCAAACTTGTAGAAGTCTAAGCAAGGAAATAAGTGGAGATGTGGACAAAGGTTTGTGCCTAAAGATATTTGTGTGTTGTTCTTTCTCATCATAATTGTGAAACTGAAACAATGTAAATGTCCACAATAGTGAAGTATATGTTTACATATTTCCAATAATTCTTGGAGGAGTTGGGGTTTCGTGATGTTGTCTACTAGGGTCTGCAACATTTTGAGGCTACAGATCCTCCACACCCTTACTATTTAGGAATGCTACTCATGTTATGACGTGGTAGGCTAAACTTGCTTCCATGAAACATGCCCA
This sequence comes from Alouatta palliata, assembly GCA_004027835.1. Taxonomy (NCBI): domain Eukaryota; kingdom Metazoa; phylum Chordata; class Mammalia; order Primates; family Atelidae; genus Alouatta; species Alouatta palliata. The sequence goes on from PVKV010005148.1 coordinate 73,126, forward strand.
TGGATTATAAATTAATTGCGTGATTGAGGAAGTCCCTGGGAAGACCATGCCCACCCCGTGTTCATGCTGGTTGGCTGTAACCATAGCAGCCTCTCACTCCAGACCAAAGTTCAGCCGCTGTAAATTTTATAACCATGCTCAGAGTTCAATGTCCATTAGCAAAACTCTTCCTTAGGAAGAGTGAGATTTTATATTTGACAACAAGATGTTAAGCCTCCATTTCTAAATACTAGATTTCAAATGATAAGGTCCAAAAGTGTTATAAGAAGATACTTGGGTTTTTTTTTTTTTTTTTTTTTTTTTTTTTTTTTTTTTTTTTTTTTTTTTTTTTTTTTTTTTTTTTTTTTTTTTTTTTTTTTTTTGTCCTAGAGAACTTATTTTCCTGTGGAAATGCCTACTAGAAGGAAGACGTTGATGTTCTTATCAAGCTGTTTCACCAGCCTTGGGTCTTCCATCGTTATTTGCTCTATTCTTGGGACACAAGCATGGACCACCAGTACAATTACCGTCAGAGACTCTGCTTCAAATGGGAGTATTTTCATCACTTACGGACTGTTTCATGGGGAGAGTAGTCAAGAATTGAGTCACGGACTTGCAGAACCAAACAAAAATTTTGCAGGTAAATGATAAACTAATTTGAATGGATATAGTGAGATTGAATTAAGGTTCATGTCATTCTATATTTGGGCCAAATAGTCATTCAAAAATAATTTCTTTGTAAGCTTTGGATTAGGCTGAAGATGCAAGCCTAACTCATAATTTTGGAAATTTGCCATGTCATTATTTGAGCTTCCTCAGTTCTGGCTGTGTCTACTAGTACCACAGTTTTAATCATTCTAGCAGTGGCTACATTTAACTAATGCCCGCCAAGTTGATTGACAAGTAAATAAGTAAAAATATGTAACAGCAATATGGTATCGAATAGCCAGTAGGAACACATTTTTTAACTGTATTGACTGGGTGTTTAGTTGAAGCCAAAATCTCTGTCTAGAACTTCACAAGTGGCATCTATGCAGGAAAGAGTAAAATAGAATATTTCTTATCTCTATTTCTCAAGTTAATTTCTTTAACTGATTTGAATTTACCTCCAAAATATCTAATTGTTGGAAATCATATTAAATTTCCATTAGTTTATTAATTGTATATTTTACAGGAATTCCTAAACTTTTTTTTTTCTGATTCTTATATAATAATGCCCTCCTCTCAATGGAAGGAAAATGAAAGTTCATTAAGAATGATAAGTTGATTTAGCTACTTATTTGACTTTTGAAGTTTGATACCTACTTTTATGTTTTCTAAATTTAAAAGCATTTGTAAATTATGTAACACATTAAATGGACTTTGTTTTGAACAATGTTCTGTAGAAGTATTATACAGGCATTATCAGGTATCGTACAGTCATTACCTTCTGACTTAATATGCATCATTTTCTACCTTATACAAATGTAATGTTTAGTCCTTGTGTAATGCATAAAGAAGTTTGAGTCCTAGACAGTAGCTCTAGATTCTAGCTCTAGTGTATTTACGACTTTTTTCATGAAACTATTTTCTTAAATCCAGAGCAACCTGGTTATGTTCCCAAGTTATACATTTGTCATTTAGATGTTAGCAAAAGCAACGTATCCCCTGGCATTGCCAAAGCCTTTCAGGGACATCTCCTCTGGGGTCAATCTCAGCTTCCCGTAAGGATGGGAAACATTTGCTCTACAGAGAGTTTCAAAGATTCAGTCATGCCTTCAGTTATGTGAATAGCATTCTCAAAACCAAAAAGTGCCCTGAAGCCTCAGACACATTTAAAAAATTTTAATAAGAGGCAAAACTTGCAAGTCTTTTGGTTTCCATACGGTATCTGTTTGGAACCAGTTGATTTCCAATTTGAGATAAATGGCTTCAAAAAAAGCGTCAACTATCTCTATGCACAGAGACTCAGAGGAGGCCAGGATGGGCCAGGATCTGGCTCTAAAGCCCTGTGTGTGTGCAGGTGAGCGTGGTGATGTCAGGGGACCAGAGCAGGCGCTCGTCAAGGAGAGCCCGGAAAGGGCCCAGGGCCAGGTAGGTGCGGCAGCCCAGGTCAGAGCACAGTAAGGATATTTGCCTTCCCTTTGCTTGCTCTCCACTTTTACTCTTTGTTACTGGGGAGCCACATTCTGACCTTCCCCAAGTCACTGCCCAAACTCCTGGTGCTGAAGAAGGTGAACCGCCACCCAATTAATGAAGACACTGCACTGTCACTCTGGTTGACACCTAAGCACCCCTCAGAGCCTAGGGAGTCTTCACTGCCAATGATTATAATAATCTTTGAGCTTGAACACCTGTAAGCAGTTCTCTTAGATGGGAAAGTCGTGTTACTAGAATCTTCAGCTTGCGGTGTTCAGCTGCTAACAGTCCCGGGATGCTCCCCCTGGGAGCAGCTCTGCAATGCACAGTGCGATGGGATGCTCTCCATTGCTTCTCATGGCCACCCAGGGCTTCTTTCAAATCAGAGACCAACCGTTGGCAGTACAATAAAATCCGTATAAATGCCTCTTTCTTGCCCAGCAGTGGTAGACTGACTGTTCCAATTGAGAAATTAACCATATCAGCTTCTTGGCTAGGGTAAGATCATACCAAGTATCCCCTAAGAGTAATAATTATTGCAAAGCTCTGCTATATTTCTGCTTGGTATTTATCACATGGAGCCAATTTTGACTGTAGATTTTGAAACAAAAGAGCAGAAGGCAGCAAAGGTGGCTGATTTCAAAATGCCAAAATAATTCAACCAACATCAAGTCAATCTTTGGGGAAAATTGTCCGTCAGACTTGGTAAGGAAATTCTCCAGGGTGTAACTGGATGGCGTGGGCAGCTCAGGCTGACTGGTTGCATCTTAGTTTGCCCAATATGGAGATGAAAAGTGACAGGTCCTGTATGTCCAGCTGCGAGCAGATTGTCTTTGCTGCTCCCGGAGTTCTGGAGATCTAATTTCCGTTCAAAAAAACTTCCCTGAGCAGCTGCTGGGTGTATAAGGGGCTCACATACTGGAAGGAATTGCATGTGGTTCCTGGCCTTGGAGGGTTCACCACCCAGTGTGAGAGAAAGACCCTTCCTCAGTTAAAATCAGTGCCCTGCACTCACGGGTGGGGCATGGTATGTGCAGGTCTTCATGGAAGCAAGGGGATGCAGGGAACACATGTCTGCAAAGCCCCGTTGGAGGACAGAATCCTGAAACATGAGCTGCAAGGGGTGTAAGTTCACACTGTGGATACTCCCCTCCTTCTCGGTGCTGGATCCTGGGTGACATATAAAAAGAAGTCAGCCCTTTAACTCTGTGTTTTGAAAATGTGGTCAGGGTCCCAGAAGCACAATGTGCACTGTTTGCTCACACTGGCAATCATGGCAAAGTGTGTCATTCACATTTAGGACATGGAGTTCCTGCGAATGTCATTTCAAGTATTACTCAGCCTATGCACTGACCAGAACATATATTTTTACAGAATCATTTTGACAGGAAAATTTTTTATGAAAGATTTTTTTTTTTTTTTTTTTGAGAGAGAGTCTCACTTCATCACCCAGGCTGGAGTGCAGTGGTGGGATCTCGGCCCACTACAATTTCCACTTCACGGGCTCAAGCAGTTCTCATGCCTCAGCCTCCCTAATAGCTGGGATTACAGAAATGCACTATCACACTTTGCTAATTTTTGTATTTTTAGTAGAGATAGTGTTTCACCATGTTGGCCAGGCTGGTCTCAAACCCCTGACCTCAAGTGATCTGCCCACCTCGGCCTCCCAAAGTGCTGGAATTACAGGCATATTTTTCTTTTCTTTTCTTTATTGAGACAGGGTCTTGCTTTGTCACCCAGTCTGGAGTTGAGTGGTGTAATCATAGCTCACTGCAGCCTCTATATCCTGGGCTCAAGAGATCCTCCTGCCTCAGCCTCTGGAGTAGCTGGGACCACAGGCACGCGCCACTATACCCAGCCACTTTTCTTATGTTTTTGTAGAGATGAGGGTCTCACCAGCCTAGGCTTGACTTTATTGTGAGAGATATTTCTGCTCATGTGACACTGGACTCTTTGTCCTTGGTTCCAAGAACAGTCTGGTTTGCAAATGTGTGGGACTTTGAGCAGTCACGTTGTCTATAGCAGAAGGTAGAATCACCTGGAATGCAAGTGAGGAATCCCCACCCTGGACCAAATGAATAGCAGTTTCTGCAGAGCGAGGCCCTGACCTGCTCATTTAAAAAAAAATCTTCTCAGGTGATCTTAATTCAGAGTTGACAACCACCAACTTCACCAAGGCCAGGCACTAGACTGACAGGCATGGCTGTACTGGGTATTGTTTTTAAGTCCTTTGGATGTGGTCTGCTTGAAATTAAATTAATTTATTGGAGAAACCTCTGGACAACCTTGCAAAGGAAGCAAGGTAGACTGAGGGAAAGCTCGGCTCCCGGCTGGCCTTTGAGTGATGCGTCCGAGTCAGGATCCGATGCAGGTGGTGGGAATCTCACCCCCGTCTGCCATTCCCCCTGCCTGCTACTCTTTTCTCCCCTGACCTCCACTTGTTCTCAGGGAACTCAACATTGCACCATTAGCCCAAGCTAAAAATAATTGGAAACATAAATCTGCTGCAGAAACTAATTAATTGGAAAGAGAAGAACAATAAAGTTTATTTCTCCAGAATTCATAAAGAGCCTCCACCTTACTCCTACCCTGTCCACACAAGGAGATTTTCCGAGAGAGGAATATTTGTCATCTGCCCCCAGAGATGTAACCACACTAGAAGGGGAAGGGTATAGAGGACAAAAAAAGGTGCCCTTCCGGGCTCAGGCCACTTCTCCGCAAGGAACCCTGGCAACTTTCCGAGAGGGTGGGGCACCAGCCTGGGCTTCCCGGGAGAGCTATCAGGCCGCACTTGGAGATCTATTGGTAGAATGAGCTCCTTCCACAGGCACTGGGGCCCACAGATTCAGGAGCTGCCCTGTCCGACTCCCTGGTGACCAGGTGTTTACAGAGGAAGTCATGGTTCCCATCCACCCATTCACAAAGCCACCCTCCCTCGATGTCATGGTTCCCATCCACCCATTCACAAAGCCACCCTCCCTCGATGTCCGAGGACTTACAGAAAACCAGAACTCCAAAGGCAGATGGCAAGCGGGGCCTGAAAGGTTACATTTCCCTGCATGGGGAGCCCGGATGTCTGGATGGCTCTCACGTGTGTCCCTTATCCACTGCCTGGCAGCAGGTTTCTGCCTCCCAGCTGTGGGATCTGCGTCCAGGCACTCTTCTCTGTGGCCACGTTGTTCTTGGCTCTTGCCTGGGGCTGCCAGCATCAAGGCAATTAGCGCCAATTGTGAGGTGGTTTTCCTGATTCACACGCTTGCCCCCTAAAAGGAAGAAAAGAACGGAATGTGTTTGCTAATTTTGTAGGCAGAGAGCAGCTGTCAGATGCTATGGAAGTTTATTGTTATTTCATTCTTGATAACTTTCCCTGAATTTTCAGCTTTTATTGTCTAAGTTCTGAGCCAGGAGCTAGAGGAGAGATATAACTGTGAGACCTATGTGGCAGGAAATTCAGAAAGCCAGAAAATAATTTTAAAATACAGCAGTTAGAATCGAGATGAATTGTCACCTTAATACACAGAAAATATGAGTCAACAGGCCGCAGATGACTCCCTTTTGAAAAATCACATGATTAGATCTTACCAAAAGTCACAAACAAAGCTAAATTCAATTGTCACTTTCTAATTCACTCTGAAAAAAAAAAGGAATGTTAACCATTTACCAATGAATATCCAAAAACAGCTTTACTAAGTGTGTAAAGCAGAAAAATACTGCAAGCCATGTCAGAGACCTTGGACACAGCTCCTTTTTTTTCACACTGAAGTTTTTATTTTATTTTTTATTATTATTATTTTTTGAGACGGAGTCTCACAGTGTCACTCCGGTGCCCAGTGGCGTGATCTCCGCTCACTGCAACCTCCGCCTCCTGGATTTCTATTTTCTAGTTAAGTAACCAAATTATTTCTCATTGGTTACCAAACTTTGCTGAGGAGTGAGTTTGTTTAGTCCCCAGCAAACTTCCAGATAGATCCTGGAGTTTCCCCTTTAGCGTCCAGGAGGAGCTTGTGGGTGTGGAATGGGGAGCGAGTCTGCCTTCTGGTGACTCAGCGGTGATTCATCTGCAGCCACTTATCTGTCCCCCGAGCAGGTGTGCCCTAAATGCTGTAGCTTTTTCCTCCTATCCTCTGGTGTCTTCTTCTATTACTTTCAAAGCAAGTGTGTGCTAAATTGTAGCAATAGGAATCCCCCAGCCGCTGCATCTCCACAGTGAGCAAGAAGCAGAGGCAAGAGACTTCACCTGAGGTCAGGGACAGGAACCGTCCCAGTCCAGGTAGCCACATCCCACTCAGCCAGAAGGCAGGCCCAACAGGCTCCACCCATTCCCCCCAGGCAGCTGACCCGTGCTTTGCCAGAGTGCTTCCCTGGGATGCAGAGCTCAAGACTATGATGGGAATTTCACCACTCTGGGTTTCACTGCTCTATGGGTTATTAGCAGAAATTGACAAAATAGTCCAGTCACCACTAAGCACAAGTAGGCTGTACCTGTGCAAGCTGGACTTTGTTCACAGTCCCCAGTTCCACCTGAGGAGGAAATGTTCCCTTGCCAGGGTGATGATGTCATCGTCCTCACGCCACTGAGCTGAGACTTGCCCAGTCTTCTCCCGGTCTGCTCCCTTCTCCCATGGGTTTTCAAGGGTCATGTGGCCAAGCCAGCGACTGTGAGACATACCCACATTGCCCTTCTGCTGCCCTTTTCTCTCTCCTCTCCCCACCTTTTTTTTTTGAGATGAAGTCTCGCTCTGTCGCCAGGCTGGAGTGCTGTAGCATGATCTTGACTCACTGCAACCTCCGCCTCCTGGGTTCAAGTGATCCTCCTGCCTCAGCCTCCCAAGTAACTGAGACTACAGGCATGAGCCACCACGCCCAGCTAATTTTTGTATTTTTATTGGAGACAGGGGTTTCACCATGTTGACCAGGATGGTCTCGATCTATTGACCTTGTGATCTTCCCACCTTGGTCTCCCAAAATGCTGGGATTACAGGCGTGAGCCACCGCGCCCGGCCTCTGCCCCCTTTCTTTTCTGCACTTTCTCACGCTCCCTTGCAGCCGGGCCCTTGGGCTACTTGTCACTGTTGCTTCTGGGGCCTCTTCCACTCTTGGTCTAGGAGGCTCCACTCCAAGACCTGCACCGTTTGGGATCCCTGCTGTCTCTGGATGAGGGTCTTTACCACAGACCTCTTTGCCAGCATCCCCTGAGGCTGTATCTCTAGCGCCCGATTGCAAGCTGCTGGCCACATCTCCTCTATGCCCACTCTCTGTCCAATGAGAGGAAACTTTTCTCCCTCATAGAACGTGACTGACTAAAAAGCCAAAAAATAAACAAACAAAAAAATAGTGAACAAATAGAATTAAGAGGTTCAAAAATGTAGTGCTGGTGTTCTCCTGTCCAAGGGGAATGTCGGGTCTCATGGGAGCCCCGTGTCTATCTGGCCAGGCGCGGTGGCTCATGCCTGTAATCCCAGCATTTTGGGAGGCCAAGGAGGGAGGATCACTTGAGCCCAGGAATTGGAGACCAGCCTTGGCAACATAGTGAGATCCTGTCCCTACAAAAAATTAAAAAGAAAACTAGCTAAGCATGATCATGGTGACACATCCTATAGTCCCAACTACTCGAGAGGCTGAGGCAGGAGGATTTCTTGCTTGAACCTGGGAGATCAAGACTGCAGTGAGCTATGATCTTGCCACTGAACTCCAGTCTGGGTGACAGAGCAAGACCCTGTCTCTAAAAAAAGACAAAAAAGAGAGAAAGAGAAAGAGAGTAAGAATAAAGTCTGTGCAGGGTGGAGGCCAGGCTGGCAGGGGACTTTGCAGTCACACCCAGGAAATAATGCTCCAGAGATATGGCCCGTTGATCACGCTGCAATTTCTATCCCTCCTCAAATGTTTGGAAAGGCTGCCAGGCAGGAAAGGAGCAAGGGAATTTTGTGTGATTCCCAAAGGAGAATTAGGACCCCTGGGTTTAAGTTGTGGAGATGCAGATTTGGGCTCAGCATAATGAGGAATTTTTAAATCATTATGGCAATGCAGAGAGGGAAAGAACGGGTTTGAGGAGGGGACTTGGTGACCCCTCCCATGGGTGCTCACAGCACCCTGGGGTCTCCTATCTCCCATGCATGTTCTCTGAATTCTTTGAAACACCCTGGTTCAGGAAGGAACTCCTCGACCTTCGACCTGTGGGCGTTAACGCTGAGGGAATACCACCCCTAGGCCCAGAAACCAGAGATCCTACCTAGCCTTTTCACTTTCTGTTCTTTAAAGCTGCTCCAGGTAAAGATGTGAGGTCTCCAAGGCTCTCTCCCTGGGGACCAGAGAAACCAGAACGGACAGAAAGGGTCTTTCACTTGTTTTCACTCATGCTGTTCCCAGTGATGTTGCCATTGCCTTACTGTGATTCGGAAATCTTTCTCCAAATCACTTTCTCCTATGTCCTGGTGACTTTCGTGGAACAATCCCCGTAAATGCTATTTGATATGCTGGCCTCCTCCACAGGGCCTCGCACACCCTGACAGCCCTTGGCTGGGCTGGGCCTGCATGTCAGTGTACCCCTGCGTCGCCTGGGCCCTGTGTCCTCAACAAAAGAGCAGGTGGAGGAGATGGCTGATGTGGGTCAGCCGAGAGAGGCGAAACCAGGAATCCAGGACTGACAGCCAGGGCATCTTTGCTTCATTTTTCAAGAGTGTCATTCCATGCCTGGAGCTCCTTTACATTTAAGAAATATGCAAATTTCATACAATGCTGTTAGGATTCAGAAGAATTCTCCTTGGAAAGCAGAGTCAAGGCTCACTCATGGATGAATTCCCAGTTGCCTCCAGCATTGAAGCCTCATGGGCATCTGGTCCTCTCTGGCTCCAGGCAAGTGGAAGTAGGACCCACCCCTCGATGTATACCAACAGAAGTCATTTTATTCTGTCAGCCTTCGGCTCCCACTTTCCTGGTCACCTTTCTTAGCCTTTTCTCTGTTGATGTCACCCCTGACTCATGTCATTACCCCAGAAACCACAGGACTCATGGGATTCTCACAGTGCACAGGTTTTCAGGGTGACCCGCGCTGTGAGTGCCTTCAAGTGGAAGCTGAGTTAGTGCTCAGAGCAACAGGGGCACTGGTGAAACTGCGACAAGCACCTTGGCAAGGACGGAAGCCCGAGCTCACTAACGGGAAGGCTGCCCAGCCCTGCTGCCAGTATCCAGGAAGGCAAACTCTTTCCTAGGGGACTTCAGAATCAGGATAAATACCCAGTTATCTGTAATGTTGCGGTTATATCCATTCAACCCACTGATTCAACAACCAGCCCACAGTGAGGAATGTGGGTCTTGTCCCTGCATGCCTTGAGGTTCCTGACATATCTAACTGATATCCAACAACCGCTAACTCAGGCACCTAAGAGGGTAGGGTGGGGAGGAGTGCCAGACTAGGGCTGCTATCTGTATGCCTTGCAATGTTCTGCACTCATAAAACATTGTTTTAGTTTTAGGGATACTGAATGATTCTTCCCAAAGAACTCTGCATTTGGTGGCTATCCTGTTCCTGGTCCTGAGCCTGTTCACGTCGCTGCTGAGCTCTGGGTTTACCTTCTACAATATCATCAGCAACCCATACCAGACGTTCCTGGGGCCGACGGGGGTGTACACCTGGAACGGGCTCAGTGGTGAGTGGCCCTGTGAAACTCGGTTCTCTGTAGAGAACCGTATAAACATACACGATCAGGTTTACGCCAAGGAAACTATGAGGGCCTCCCATGAGCCGAGGACTGGGGTTTATTTCGTCAGTCCAGAGTGTTTATGAAGCATCTCTGGAGATAGAATTCTGTTTTAAAGGCACTGTTGAGGAGGCTTACAACAAACCAGCCTTTGCTTTGGAGAATCTAATATAAGAAGTCAAAATGCACAAAAGTCAACAAAATATTGACTGGGCTCCTGCCATGTGCTTAACTCCAAACTTGGCTCTGTATGGTATATAGAAGCACACACACATGCACACATGTGCATACATATACACATGCACAGACGTGTATACATATACACATGCACACACGTGCATACATGTGTACACACGTGTGCACACACACACACACACACACGAACACACTGGCACACACTTCCTTCCCTTTCCTCCTCCACATGACAAGAGTCCACTTGGTCTCCACACATGACATCTCTGCATGGTTGTGCCACAGAGCCACAGAAAATGTCACATAAGAGAATCTGGGGGCCATATCTTTCTTGTGGGCCACCCGTGAGCCTGGGGTGTTGCTGGGTGGTGTTGCTTGGTTATTTTGTTTGTTTCATGAGTGTGGTGCTGGGAGGATGGAGCCCAGATAGGAAATGGGTCCCAGCTTTGACTCGCAGTCTTTTGGCTTTCAATGGGTTTTGCCACGGCTCTGCAGTTGTCCCACTGCCCAGAGCAGGGCCGGGGAAGTGCCTCTTTGCCCTGCCCAGCTGCCTCATGGCCTTGCTCCTGCCAGGCAGCCAGCTTTCTCCTGTTCTTTCCCTCTCTCCACCATCGAAACTGGATCTTAGGGATGAAGCCTGTCCTAAGGAAATGACTTCTGAGGTGGCTTCATGTAAGTTTCGGGTGATACATTTTAACACATACCTGAAATTTTCAAGCACAGAAAGGAGGCTGTGGATATCAGATGTGTCAGGAAGCCTCGGAGGAGGAACTGAGGGCAGCAGCATCCTGTCCCTCCATTGAGTGCCATCCTTACCACTAACTAGGCAGGCACAGGTGGGTGGAGGAGGCCAGCATCTCCGTGTCATGGAGTAGTGGTGTACTGAGGAATAGGAACAATGGCTTTCCAGTGGGGAAAAACAAAAAGAGAAAAAAGCGCTGGCCACATGGCCGTTTTCAGACTCCCAATGTGAGATCACTCACGTGGAGTTGAGGTGTACAAACTGGCCCCGGCACCACACGGGTAGGAGGGCGAGGGCTGCTTTTTAAAATGTAAAAGCGTTAAGCCAGGGCTACAGGTGGACCAGGCTCACATTACATACTCACATCTCAGCTCCGAGGATATGGGGTCAGGCTGGTTTAACCACATTCATGTATGACTGACTCTTTCTGTGCCTTCATTACTTGGTAAAAACAAATAAATTCCCCAATTTAACAGGCGTCCACTATGGAAAAGTCACAACAATCCCATAGAACGAATATCACTGCTTCCCTTCTTATAGCAGAGCTGAGTGTCAGAGGTTAAGGGACTTCGTTACAAACTCAGATACACTCACCTGAATGCCAGGGTCCCTTGCCCAAGCTACTTGTATGATGATAATTCACCCCAGTCAAGCAAACCAAAGGTAAATCAACTGATACTCATGGCCGGGGTAAAGAAATAGATTAGGGAAGCAGTGGCTTCAGGCACAGTCAGGATCTTGGCCCATGTCGTGAGGACTGTTTCCTGCCATCGCTCCGTCTCTGGGCTCCTCAGTGTTCACTCCATCATTCATTCATTGGCCGAATCAATCCTCTTGAAGGTAAGTTGACTGGGCTCATTGCTGATGGCAGCAGCCCCAGGAGATTAAAAAAAAAAAAAAAAAAAACCAACTTCTTATTTCCTCCACATTAAGAGAAAGTCCTGGACTACTTTGCACTCGAATTGCCCTTCTTCCGTCCCTTGACCAATCTCTGTGGCTGGCAGGGTTGAATTCCCCCATCCATTCACCAATTGGCCAAGGATACCTGCCCATCCTGGAGCTGGGGCGGGAGTCGGCCCTTCCCCAGCCACAGGAGTCAATGGGGAAGGGAGACTGCATTCTTGGGGGGAAAACAGGTACCAGTACCAGAGTGGAGGGCCAGGTACAACATGGCAGAACAACATGGCCCAGCACTGCTGTGTCTACAGCCCACAGGATTCAAAGTCTGCCACCTTTTCCACAAAGCTGTGGCCTCCACAGCCGGGTATGGACTGGCTTTACATATAGCAGAGGCCTCATGCATGTTTGTGAAGAAAAACATGAAAAACGGGGGCCAGACAGCCTCCCCCTCGCCCTGCCTACTCCTATCCACAAAGAATTGTTTGATGGAGAGGGAATTCCGGCCACTTTCCTTTCCTGGCTCAGGGGCAAGTTCTAACACACAGAGGGAGGCTGTGAGGTGGACAGAAAAACAACCTGAGAGGTTGATATTTAAGGAGCAGATTATGTTCTGACACCGGCCTGGGAGAAGGCCTTAGCACAGCTTGGCTTCCTCTAAATGCCCCTGGAGGCTTCTTGACCCTAACGCTTGGATCGGCCTGACTTTTGCCCAAAGTAGCCCTTTGGGGATTCCTGATTTTCTTCACCGGAGCTTTGAGGGTTGGAGAACTTAGTGAAACTCTCAGTTTGCAGGAGGCTCAGCCAGCAGAAGGGCTTGTGCACAGAGATGCCTTGATTCTTGCCTTGGATCATGGCCATGGGAAAGTACAATCAGGCTGACTTCCGGGAATCCTGGGGCCAGAAGGAAGTGCTCCTAACCCCTAGGGGCTGGGTTTGAACACCTCTGCTTGGCCAGCAGATGTTGGGTAGGAGAGGAAGTAGCTTTCCCAGCTTGCTTCTGACAGAAGAAGCAGGTTCTGCTTTGAGGAGACAAGCAGCAGGCTCACTTCCTAGGTTCCCCTGCCCTCTGACCTCAGCCTGCCCTTTGACCTCAGCCTGCCCTCTGACCTCAGCCTGCCCTCTGCACCACACCAACTGCACCCTGTCCTCAGGGGATAAAACTGTCCCCTGAGAGAAACTTGCAGCCAGCGAAAACTTTGCAGACCTCTGATTCCAAATACATTTGTGTCTCAACTGAGGAACCCAGGGAGGGAAAGTCATCAGCAGGTCACAGGGTCCAGTGGTCGCAGGCCAGGACAGAAGCCAAGGTCTGTGAGCCTTCTGAGGCTCCTCATCTACCCCAGGGCTTCTTCCAGCCCCTATAAGTCCTTCTGTCCCAGAGGCCGGAGAAGCCTGGCAGATAGAGGCTCTGGGCATCTCATTTCTAAAGGGGACTCAAGTTAGCATTTTGTATCTCTGTGTCGGCCCCTCCCGATTCAAATCGAAGTTCTAGGCAGCCCGCTCTGGAAAAAAAGCATTTCACCCTGTATTCATCCTGCCCTTTATGATTAAGCTTTTATAGGAAACTTCACAAGAGGAAAACGAAGGATAATTAAGGCTGTGAGGCACCCAGAGAGCTTCAGAGGGGCAGGGCTTTTGTACGGACAAATTATTAAGAAATAAAACCATTGCATTGAGGATGAAGGTCTGTCATCAAGGAGTGTTAAAATGTCTTCCTCATTCAAAACCCCTCTAATTAGGACCTTTTGAAGGATGGTTTGGAAGGTTTCCCTAGGTGTGAGTTATAGCAGGATACATTTGAAGTCCATTGAGCTCCGGGTACTTGGCGACAGACGGAGTCTCAAAGGTTTTCCATGGTCAGGAACCCGACAGCCTCCTGTGCGCATCAGACCTCGCTGGGTGAGCCTGATTACTGGCCTCATCACAAGTCCTGGAACATGCGCATCCTTATCCTCCGAAACCTTTCTTTATTGAGATGAGTCACAGCTTTACTGAGATGAGTCACACACCACGTAACTCACCCATTAAAGCATACAATTCCATGATTCTTCGTATGTTCTCAGACACGTGCAAGCATCACAACTGCCAATTTTAGAATATTTTGATCATCTGGAAAAGAAACCTCATGCCCTTTAGCTACTACCCCCTTCCAGCACACTTCCAGCCCTAAGCAACCACAAAAGCCCTGATCTACTTTTTTGTCTCTATCTCATTCCCTTTGGAAGATGAGGAATGAGGCTCAGAGAAGCTGCATGACTTGGTCCAAGTTTACCTGTCTAGGATTTCCATTCCTGTTCTCTCTGACTCCAGAACTACATTCTTCTAACCAGACCAAAGTGGCTCTCCCAAGTCTGTGCTAAAGAGGGCTCTTTAAGGCCGGCCACGGCGGCTCACACTCAGCACTTTAGCGGCCAAGGCAAGTGGATCGCTTGAGTCCAGGGGTTCAAGACCAGCCTGGGCAACATAGAAAAACCCGGTCTCTACAAAAAATTAGTCAAGCATGGTGGCATGTGCCTATACTCTCAGCTAGTCAGGAGGCTGAGGTGGTAGGATCAATCGAGCACGGGAGGTGGAGGCTCAGTAAGCTGAGGTCGTGCCACGGTACTTCAGAGCCTGGGAGAGAGTGAGACTCCATCTCAAAACAAACAAACAAAAAAGAAGTTCTCTAGTGGAGGATCTTGCGAAGAATAAAAAAGGGAAGACAGAAACATACAATAAGTTCTCTTCTCTAATGAGTTAAGTAAGGAGACCTTTCCTGATTAGACACTCTCGCCAGTGGCATCATACTGCATGAAATTCAAGCTCCTGGGGTGGCATTTGTGGCCATCAGGGCAACCCAGTCTCTGTATCCAGTTCTTAGGACCCTGGGACCTCTCCCCAACAGCTGAGCTTGTCTCTCACAGTCCCAGGTGCTCCAGGCCCACCGCCCACCCAGGGTCTTTGCCGAGACTGCTTCTTCCATCCGCAATGCCCTGTCCTTCCTCAGCTCTTCCCAGAACTCCTTATACAGCTTCTCTCTGAACTGTCCTATTCACTCATTCATTCAGCACACTCCTGCATTCACCACCTAGGAAGTGGGCTGTTTGGTAGACCAGTTGCACAACTGCTTCTGAAAACGTTTGGGTCAGCATGTTTGCTGTTGGTCATACACAACCCTGCACAATCATTAGTGTTTTGTGTCTAGACATCTAGTTTGTGTCTTACATTTCTGTAATTCTCCCTAGTGCTTAAGAGTGTAAACACCAGTGTAGATATTCAGTAAATTCCCATAGGTTTGTGTTCCATAAAGGTAAGTGACATTAAAAACTGTATCATCATGCCATGCATGAAACTCTGTCTTCTTTTCAGCATCCTTCATTTTTGTGACCATGATAGTGTTTGTGGCAAACGTACAGTCCAACCATCTCTCTGAAGAGTTGTCCCGCTTGCTTTACCCGGCAATCACCAGTCAAGGAACGACCCACAGTTATGGATACTCATTCTGGCTCATACTGCTCGTCATTCTTCTAAATATAGTCACTGTGATCATCATCATTTTCTACCAGAAGGCCAGATACCAGCAGAAGCAGGAGCAGAGAAAGCCAATGGAATATGCTCCAAGGGATGGAATATTATTCTGAATTCTATTTCATCTCATTTTGGCATTACGTCTATTTTACATCAGCCCTGAGTAGTAACTGGTTAGCTTATCTGACAATCAGCATGGTAAAGTGACTGTCATTTGTGATAACATTTGTGTTTCATTGATGCTGTGCTCTTGAAAAGTTTTTCCCAAGGTTGGGGCGAATAAATGGGAAATGTCGCCAGTCTGTATGGCATTCAAAACTGTAGGATGATGATGAGCGTGCCGACCCTTCTGACCTGGTCTCACTATCTGAAATAGTAAAAGGTTGTGTCATGTTTCTTTTCTTTGAGTATTTCAAAGCACTTCAGAGCCTATGATCTCATTCCCCTTAGGAGGGAACAGGTATTTTTATTCTACTCTGTGCATGAAGACTTCTGGGTTCAGAGGGATTCAGAACTCACCTCTTCAGGACCAAGTGCCAGAGGCAGAGACTTTGGAGTAATTGACTTGGTTCTCTGGACCCTCAGCTGGTGGCATATTCAAACCCATTGGTGGATAAAAGTGATTATATGTGATCCTCGAACCCATTTTTGAGGTTTCAAGATGGGGTTTTGGTCAGAAGGAGAATAGAAATGAGAAGATCAGAGAAAGATAAACATGATAGCCCTGTGGTCTATATGCTAAAGAGACCAAACATTATACTTTTGGTTTAGTAGGATTGTGGTGACTTCAGTCAAAATGGAAATGAAACATCGCAGCAAGTTCTAGCACCCACCTTTGAAAACCAACGGCTTCAGTTTCTGCGGTGTAGACCTGGACGTGGTGGGTCTGATGGGAGTGTATCATCCATCAGCAGACTCCTGCCCAGCCAGAGGTTGAGGAAGAAATGGGTTAGAACATTGTGGCTTGCAAGCAGGCATTCCTTGAGTCAGGGACAGGGCAAATGGGGAACGTGGGCATGGGATAGGGTAGCCCTTTGAGAACAGATTATGTGAAACTGGTTCCCAGTTTCAAGAGAAGCCAGTGGCAACTAGGAGAATTTTTTAAAGGCAACAGAATGGATCTGACCTACTTTACAGTAGGATATTTTCCCAGAAAACCACTTTGAGAATGTTTTGAGCTTAACTATTTCATAAGTTAGCCAGGTTGAACACTGATAGGGTTCTGAAATGATCACTGTGAATGTCTTCATGGGACAACAGCCAAAAGGAACAGAATTCCTTGGGTGTAATTTGCTTAGTAGCATCTCTTCGGGCAGAAGAATATCTCATTTATGAAGCTATCAGGGATTAATGACCTTCTTACTCATTATTTTTTAACACTGTCTTAGAAAAGCTATTTTCATTTAAGAAATACACATAGGATACCTGTGAGGTGGCTAGCACAGTGCTAACCAGGGTATCTGCCCCCATGGAGCTACAGCTGGACAGTCAAGACAGGTATTCAAGAAGCAATTGCTAAACGCCATTTAAAAGAGGTACTTAGGCCAGGTTTGGTGGCTCACGCCTGTAATCCCAGCACTTTGGGAGGCCAAAGCAGGCAGATCACCTGAGGTCAGGAGTTCGAGACCAGCCTGGCCAACATGGTGAAACACTGCCTCTACTAAAAACACAAAAATTATTCAGGTGTGGTGGCATACACCTGTAATCTCAGTTACTTGGGAGGCTGAGGCAAGAGAATTGCTTGAACCTGAGAGGTAGAGGTCTCAGTGAGCTGAGATGGCACCACTGCACTCCAACCTGGGCCACAAGAGTGAGACTCCGTCTCAAAAAAAAAAGAGGTACTTAGTCACAAATGGTACTCATGTGTTGAAAGGTTAGTTCTTTATCACAACCTACCCTAAAGTCCTATTCATTCAAGTTACTCTAAATATTAACTGAATATATTTTTTAAAAATCTGGGCTGGGCAAGGTGGCTCACACCTGTAATTCCAGCACTGTGGGAGGCTAAGGCAGGTGGATCATGAGGTCAAGAGATGGAGACCATCCTGGCCAACATGGTGGAACCCCCGTCTCTACTAAAAATACAAAAATTATCTGGGTGTGGTGGCGCATGCCTGTAGTTCCAGTTACTTGGGAGGCTGAGGCAGGAGAATCGCTTGAACCTGGGATTTGGAGGTTGCAGGGAGCCAAGATCACACCACTGCACTCCAGCCTGGACAACAGAGCAAGACTCTGTCTCAAAAAAAAAAAAAAAAAAAAAAAATCCGATCAACAGTGAACATTTTCTAAATTGTTTGGATCTAGAAACACAGTATTTGAAAGTTTGCATTTTATATCAAATTTTAGTCACGTGAACACGTAATGAAAAGGAAACAGCTATAGAAAACAAACCCACACACACGATTGCTACATAGGCCTCACATAGTGTGTTTGTGTGAATGATTTTGTATCATAGAAGGAGCATTGCATCTGTTCACCTCAGCATCTGAGCAGAGCTTGGTTTCCTTAGGAGGAAAATTTTAATACTTATATCACAAATGACCTTTAAAACATGGAAAGCAGGGAAATGGAACTATGTTTCACAATTTGTGAGACGAAGAGAATGGTTTCCTTAATGTGTTTTAAGACAGAAGATAATGAGACTTCACATTCCAAGTCTGTAGAAATGACTTGCATGCTGTTCATAAGCACGGATGCTGCGGAATGGTGAACACAGGCTCCATGCCTCAGCCTACAAGATAGGTCTTTCAGTGGATGTTGATGGCATGATGAGGCAACTATTCATTACACAATGAATGGTAATTTGCTGTTTTAAAGCGACTTAATAAATGTACATTGTCTTACATTTGGTGAGAGGATTCACCTGAAACACTATTTCAAAGGGTCTGAACGAGTCATATTATGACCCTTGAAATATTATATGACTCTAATGAACCCACTGGTCTTGTTGTGATGATCTGGGTTACAAGGTTTATCCATATTTGCAAAATAAATAAGTTGTGTAAAATACATGCTCTTCATATGGTCTATGATGATAACTTTAGAGAAACCAATACTTTATTGTCAAACTGATTGGGCTCAGCCAATGTGACCTACTTTACAGTAGGATATTTTTCCAGAAAATCACTTCGAGAATCTTTTGAGCTTGACCATTTCACAAGTTAGCCAGGTTGAACACTGATAGGGTTCTGAAATGGTCACCTTGAAAGTCTTGATGGGACAATGGCCAAAAGGAGCAGAATGCAAAGCACAGTGGGAAGCAGGAGGAAACCTCCAGGTAAGCTTTGCTGTCGTCATTACAATTGTCTTTGATCATCTCGACGAACCCTGTGGGTTAGGTAGGGGAGCACTGTCTCCTTGGATATGATATTTCTCGGGGTCTGTGTAGTGATCCTGCAGCCAGCCTCACATGGTCACGCACTATTGATGCCCTGTATGCTGCCTTTGGAGTTGCAGGCATACACAGCAGCAGCTTTGTGCCTTCTGGGGCTGCTCAGCCTCTTGGAGGGCCTGGGACCCTGTAGATTCTGCAAAGGGCAGCAGGTGCTAAGCAGAGTTGCAAAGTGGGCGCGCCTAGCCAGCAACCCTCCTTTCTTACACTGGAACCAGTCATTCAGGGTAGACTCAAAGCAGTTTTCTAATTGACTAACTGTTGCATTTCTATAGCCTAGACAATAGGCAAGATGTGTAGGGGGCAGGGATGGATCAGAGTCAGGGGCTGTTCTGACCCTGAAATTCCAGCGTGGAGAAAAGCTGGGGGCCCTTGGTCCCTGCGGCCCTCTGGACTCTTCTCATCCAGCACTCAGAACTTCCAGGGGCGTCAGACAGATAAGGTCATCGGCCGATGGTGCAGAGGGCTGACCCCTCATAACAACTGACCAGCTCTCTAGCCCTGGTCCTCATCCCCTGACCCCTCGTCCCCTGACCTCCAATTCCCTGGACTTGAGAACATTTGTCTGCTGCTCTGGCATCTCACAGACAGTGGTAAGAAACCAGCAAAGTGACTGCCTGTCTCTGAGCTCCATTTTCTTCATGAATGAAAGATAAATAAGAGAAACAACAACCAGTGTAGGAGAAGCAGGGAAGTTCTGGAGTCACAGCGCCTGGGACCTGATACTTGTGACTCAGAAAAATGACTTCAACTCAATCAGCCTCATTCTAATCATCTGTGAAATGGGATCACAACAGCTGGTTTAGCTTGCAGGGTTGTTGTGAGTGAACTGTAACAAGGAGCTCTGTGCCCTTGACAGCTCAGGGCCGGCCTCCTCTTCCACAGACCCATAAGTCCCTAGAACACAGTAGAAACTGTGGGTGGGACCAATGTTACCAACCTTGCCCAGTCGAGGCGACACTCATTCTGTTGTCCTATAAACACACAAGTAATAAACAAAACACTTCAGCCCAGAGGAGTTGGTAGACCTGCCCAGGAACCGAAGCTGGCAAGTGGCAGAGTGGAACGGAAGCAGGTCTGCAAGCCCCTTCTTTCCATGCTTGATTCTGTTCCACATTTGTGTGCATCGGGCCAATAGAAGGAGCTTGGGTGGAGTCAGGGAGGGAAGGAAGGGAAGTCCCTGCTCCCGGAGCTCTGTTCCAGACGGGAAGTGTGGCATTGCTGGTGTGTCCCAGAGGAGGTAAGGCCTCACTTCACCCTGTTTGTGGATCTCATGGTGTGTTTTCTTCATTCAGAAGGAAAAGAGGCAGCTTGCCCAGGCAAAGGCATCCAATGTGTTTCAAATGAATCCTCAGGTGAGCTTGGCTGCTGACCCCAGCGGGAGATGGTGGGATCTCCCTCTCCACCACCCTGCACGCCTACCCAGAGAGGGACTTTGATCCTTCAAATAGAAGGCCAGGGCCCAAAGCACTCCTGGTGACCAGGGCACTGGTAATTCAGCTGCACTGGAGAAGGAACTGAGACTTACAGGATGTCTGTGAAACCTGAATGCCCCGTTCGGGGTGGCAGTGAGGACTCCATTCATACACAGGTACTGTCTGCCCGCTGTCAGGGCATCTGATTCTGTGTTTGTTACGCTCTTCCTGACATATGTCCTCACGCCGCCCAAAGACCCTGAAAAATAATTACAGCATTGATTAGAATTTCAGGCAATGTCCCTATTTTAAAAGAAAAAAGAAATTTGTTCTAGTGTCAGGTTTCAGACCATGAAAGTTTCATTTTCAAAATGTTCAAATGTTTAGTAAAATTGAGGAAGAAATGAATTATATTTTATGACTATTCATTTTACAAAAACTGCAGTAAAAAAGAACTCCCCTCCTGCTTCTCACTCCCCCACACCAAGCAGTGGGTGGACGTTTCATTTCATCCTTGCTTGGTATGCCCGGCTCCTCTGGCTCTCTGGAAGCACGCCACTTCAGCACACGTTTGGCTCCAGTAAGTCACTGTTCCCACGGTGGGGGGAGGGGAGGGAGGGCTTCTCCTTCTCCTACTCAGTGCAGGAATACGGTGGAGCCTCTTGGAAGAGAGTTGGGGTCCCAATCCTCAAGGCTGTCTCAGCAACAGAGACCACAGCCACAGGTGCCAGGCCTCAGAGTGTGCCCGCCGTAAACCCTGGAATCAGGAGATTTTGTTGGATCCTTACAGCAAAAGCAAGTGCGCTTTTATAGTTAACCCCATTTGATAGATGAGCCGCTGAGGCGTAGGTTGGCAAAGTGCTGTTCCCACCATGCCACAACCAAGGAGAGACTGAGCAGAAGTTCTGATGCAGATTTACCCGCCAATGTCTCCTTGAGGCACATGCTTGGGACCCATAGTCTGGCAGTGGTCCTGCATGTGTATAAAGGGGTTGCAAAAAGTCTGGAGTGCACGTCCCAGTGGTAGACTTTGGCCTCCCTCTGCTGACCCCAGGCCTGTCTCGTTTGGAGTAATCGAGTGTGCAGGACTCTTGTGTATATACTGGGAAACATTTACACTTTTTCTTTTTGAGATAGAGTCTTGCTCTGTCACCCAGACAGTGCAGTGGTGGGATCTCAGCTCACTGCAACCTCAGCCTCCCAGGTTTAAGCAATTCTCCTACCTCAGCCTTCTGAGTAGCTGGAACTCCAGGCGCACGTGACCACCCCTAGCTAATTTTTTGTATTTTTAGTGGAGATGGGGTGTCACCGTGTTAGCCAGGATGCTCTCAATCTCCTGACCTCGTGACCTGCCTCGGCCTCCCAAAGTGCTGGGATTACAGGTATGGGCCACCGCGCCCCACCTCATTTACCTTTTGGCTGCAAATGTAACCGTTTTCACTGGTCAGTACATGCTGCCCAGCATCTCTTCTGTCTTCCTTAAATAGGTCCTGGTCTTAAGATCGATGAACCCTTTTCTTCTCCCAAGCTGGCCGATGGGAGGCATCGTTAGTTAGCCTGCCTCTCCCACTTGGAAAGACAAAACAGTGTGTAGAGATTCACACTGTGAACTCTTCAAGAGCAACACAGGAACTTAATAGAAACAGAAAGAAACCATAGTCCCTTTGAAAGATGTGGCAGGCAGCAGCCTATACCACGAAGCAGATGGAAGAGTTTGAATCTCCAGAGCGTGAAGGGAGAGATGCCACCGGGATACTCACTCCCACCAGGGAGCCACAGCCCAAGCCCTCAGAAGTCCGCGACCCTGCCCAGCACTGAAGCCGAGTTAGTGAGTGGTGGGGAGAACAGAAGGAGGAGCAGCCTCGGGACAGGCTTTATGGGCACTCCCAGGCTCCAGCGGCAATGGGGAGAGCGTTCCTGATCCCATCCCACAGGGGACCTTGTCTGCTAGCTGATTCAGGCGGTGGTCACAGGGTGGAGAAGCTCCCAACTGAGATTTGCCATATAATCTCGAGTAGGGACAAACCTCGTCGGTTAGAACCTGGGGCAAGTGGAAAGTGTATGTGCTATGGCCACAGGTGCAGGAGCTGACACCCCGCTTCCTGGGTGGACCTGGTGGGGCCAGGCATGAAAGCCAGGTTTCTGTCTCCATCAGGAAGGCTCATGGCCTGGGCGGCTTTTTTGAGTTCTGAGCACAGGCTGCCTGGAACCCAGCTCACTGCTGCTGGCAGAACCCTGTGGGTGTCAGGCCTGCATTGCCAAGTGCGTGGGAGCTGAGTGGGACTGACTGCCACCTGCTACTCCCCAATCCCCATGCAGATTCTTCTGTGCAGCAGAGGCAGCTACACTCATCTCTGGAATATCACCCCAGCAGCCAGAGAACTGCCCTCTAGTCCCCCAGTGGGGACCCTTCTTGCCTCTACACATAAGGAGCCAGAGGGTAGACTTACCTGACCTAGCCTCCAACCACGTTGCCACTTCACCTGCCCTGGTGAACACAAGGGACAGGGACGTTTGGGAGCTCCATGGTCCCACCCATTGCCTGAGACACTGGAGTACCTCCCCTGGGTAACATGAGGCCAACACCAACCCCATGGCTACCACCTCAGCTGGTGATCCTTTGCAAGAGCCACCTCCTGGCTGGTGACCAGCTGACACCATCCATGACAGCATCTGCAAGCACAATACACAGTGCTCAGGAAGGAGAAGACTTTTGTGCAGCCTCGACTATTGCCATTGCCTGCATCACCCTGGCTGATCAGGAGGTACTGAGTCTTTCCACATTACTAGCACATTACTACTACTGCTGGCTTTGAGGAAGCCAACACACTAAGGCTATTTATAATCAAGGAAATCTCAGAGTCTATGTCTCTCCCCTGCCACCCCCATCAGAGCTGGTGCTGTTACCCACTGCTAGGAGATGAGACAAGTCACATGACTGGATCCATTGTAGATATCCCTAGCACCAGCCTGGAATGTGGCAACCCCACTGGATGACTAGACCCAGAGGTGCAACAGCATTCACAGTAGTCTGGCCCTCAGGGGCTGCTACTCCTAGGGGAAGTGGGAGTGCACCATATTAAGGGAGCAGCCTATGAGACAAAGGAATTCAGAAGGCAGGCCTTGAGTGCCAGAACTTTCCACAGGTGGAGTTTCTTTCAACAGAGGCACAGGTACAGTGCTGGGTTCAATGAGGAAAAGTCTGTGACTCTACTGCCATAGTCAGGCAGCCCTGGTACTCGTGAATGGTCCTGGAGAAGGGGACTTCTTCCATCCGTTGACCACCAGGCTAACCAGGTTAACTGCAGATGTAGTGGGGGCTTCTCCCACAGGAGCATGGTGTGGGTGCATTAGTAGACAGCCTTTCTGAAACACTTTAGGGTGACTGCATCCCCAGAGGAGTGCCTTCCAGGTTCAGGCTTGCATGAGAGAGAGATTCACAACCCTTCTCTACATGGAACATCAGTATCCCTGATGAATTGAGAAGTGCCTGTCTGATCTGAACAGCTGGAATACCAGGTCAGGAGTGTGCTGGGAGGTGGATTACTTTCCTACTGGCCTGGAAGGAGGAGAACTGCGGTGGCACCTTCACCTCCCCTAGAAAAGAACTAGTGCATTTTACTGAGAGCTTCCTCAGTCACCTCTGTCAAAGCTGGGAGCGGGGTGGGACTGACGGCTGCATCTACCACTGGGATATTGCATTTACCCACATGCTTTAGGTGCAGCCACTTTCTTTTTAACCCGTGGATACCTCCTACTGGCTTTAGGCATTTTTACTACATCCAGCATCTGAGAAATCCATTACACAAAGAGCCTCCGTAACCAAGGAACCCATACAGAGTCTTTGCCATTGAAAGTATGCAGAGCTGAAGCTAGGTGACAAGAAACTATAAACATTCAAGTGGCATCCTCAAGAAGAAAAAATTTTAAATCCAGTCAAATAAAAAGTTAATTCAAAAATCTTAAGAAGAAATAGTCTACCCAAATGAGAGGAAACCAGAAAAATAATTCTGGTAATATGAAAAAACAGAGTTTTAAAACACCCATAAACTATCACACTAACTCCCCAGCAGTGAGTCCAAGTCAAGATGAAATATTTGAGACACCAAATAAAGAATTCAAAAGGTAAATTATTAAATTATTAAAGAAGAGACAAGGGAAAGGTGAAAACCAACATAAGAAAATATTAAAAACAATTCAGGACATGAAGGAAAAATTTTCTAAAGAAAGGCATATTTTAAAGAAAAAACAGTCAGAACTTCTAGAAATGAGAGACACATTTGAGGAACTACAAAATAAAGTGGAAAGGTTTTTTTAGCAATAGACTAGACCAAGTAGAAGAAAGAATTTCAGAGCTCAAAGATGAGGCTTTCAAATTAACCTAACCCAGAAAAATATAAAGAAAAAAAAATTGAAGAAATAAAGTTTCCAAGAAATGTGGCATTATGTAAAACAGCCAAACCTGAGAATTATAGGTATTTCTGAGGGAGAAGAAAAAGCAAAAAGTATGGAAAACCTATTTGAGTGAATAATTGCGGGAAACTTCCCTAGCGTTGCTAGAGATTTAGACATTCAAATACAGGAAGCTAGAAGAACTCCTGGGAGACTCATTGCAAAAGGACATCACCAAGGCATATAATCATCAGACTATCTCAAGTCAGTGTAAAGGAAAAAATTCTGAGATCAGTGAGACAAAGCACCAGGTAACCTACAAAGGAAAACGTATCAGACTAATAGCACATTTCTCTGCAGAAACCTTACATGACGGGAGGGAAGGGGGTCTCATCTTTAGTCTCCTTAAACAGAATAATCGTCAGTCAAAAACTTTGTATCCAGCAAAACTAAATTTCATAAATAAAGGAGAAACAAAATCTTTCTCAGACAAGCAAATGCTGAGGGAATTTGTTAATATTCAACCAGTCCTACAAGAAACGCTAAAAGGAGCTCTAAATCTTGAAACAAAAGGTTGATATACGCAGGACAGAAACTTCTGAGAGCATAGGAATTTACAGGGCTTATACAACAATAATGCAATGGAGAAAACAAAGTTACTGGTAACAAAGAACAAAATGACTGAGACAGTAACTCACATCTCAGTATTAGTGTTGAATGTAAATGGCCTAAATGCTCCACATAAAAGATACAGATTGGCAGAATGGATAAAAAATTACAAACCAAATATCTGCTGTCTTCAAGAGACACACCTAACGTGAGAATTCATATAGACTCAAAGTAAAGGGGAGGGAAAAGATAATTCATGCAATGGAAAACAAAAGTGAGCAGGAATAGCTATTCTTATATCAGATAAAACTGACTTTAAAGCAACAACAGTAAAAACAGACAAAGAATGACATTATATAATGATAAAGGATCAATTCAATCAGAAGATGTAACAATTGTAAATATGTTTGCATTTAATTCCAGAGCTCTCAGATTCATAGAACAATTACCATTAGTCCTAAGAAAGGAGAGAGACAGTAACACAATAATAGTGGGGGACTCCAACACTCCAATGATACCACTAGACGGATCATCAATGATCATCAACAGTCCTCCAAATATAGGGTGGTGATGACCCCAATGACGACTTGTGCAGTTTGATGCCAATGCTTTGATATTGTGGTAAGGTCAACGCATCTCACCCACCATTGCTTTTCTGCCATCTGTTCAAGTATCCCCACAGCAAAAAGGAAATAACATCTAAGTTTTGTGATGAAAATAGTTTTGATCTTGCAGACCTCACAGTATAGTTTCAGGAGCCCCCAGGAGTCTGGGACCACTCTGACACCTGATGCCGTAGATGACTCCCACCCAAACTCTGCCATTCTGGAATAAATTAGGCAAATCTGGTTTATTAAATAAACGTCACAAACCTGATTTTGGTCTTCACATTGGTTAGGTTTTGATATAGAATATCTAGGAATCCAAAAAGTTCTGAATGTTTAAGACAACCTTCTATTTCTTTAGTTATTATTCACCTCCCTGTGGGTAGCTTCTTAGACTTGGGGAAAGGTCCCATCTTCAAAAAGTGATCAATGGATACCAGTCAAAAACTCAAATTAGCTTGGTAACTTGGAGTTTATATCACCATTAAAAAGCATTTAAATACTTATGCACTGATTTAGAGAAAATAATCTCATCATCTCATTGGTCCTCAACACTAAAGCTTAAAGTGTCCACACTTCCAAATGGCCTGCATCTAATCTTTGAAAGACCCACCCTGCCATCAGCAATTCACCTCCATGCACAGCTAGTCTCTGTGCTAACCAACCCAGGGTCCTCCTCCACCTGGTCTGTAAATATATTCCCTGCAGTTGGCCTTCTTAGAGTGGGTGAGGCTGCTCAATATATGTCTGTAGGCTGTGACTGTT
This sequence comes from Alouatta palliata, assembly GCA_004027835.1. Classification (NCBI taxonomy): domain Eukaryota; kingdom Metazoa; phylum Chordata; class Mammalia; order Primates; family Atelidae; genus Alouatta; species Alouatta palliata. Next base: position 99,438 of record PVKV010005148.1, read on the forward strand.
CTGGATCCTTTTCTTTTCTTTTCTTTTCAACAGAATCTCACTCTGTCACCCAGGCTGGAATGCAGCAGTGCAATCATGGCTTACTGCAGCTTCAACCTCCTGGCCTCAAGTGAGGCTCCTGCCTTGCCCTTTCAAAGTGCTAATAAGCCACCATGCCCAGCCCTGGACTCTTTCTTTGAAGTAGAATTAACTCTACTCTTCTCCTCTCTTCTCCTCTCTTCTCTTTTTCTTTTCTTTTTTGAGACGGAGTCTCTCTCTGTTGCCCAGGCTGGAGTGCAGTGGTGTGATTTTGACTCACTGCAACCTCTGCCTCCCAAGTTCAAGTGATTCTCCTGCCTTGATCCCCTGAGTGGCTGGGATTATAGGTGCGCACCACCACACCTGCCTAGTTTTGGGGTTTTTTTGTACTTTTAGAAGGGACAAGTTTCTCCATGTTGACCAGGCTGGTCTCGACTCCTGACCTCAGGCAGTCTGCCCACCTCAGCCTCCCAAAGTGTTGAGATTACAGGCGTGAGCCACTGCGCCCGGCAAACTTTTCATTTTTTGAAAAGTTTGCCTTTATGCCTTTACAAAAATTCAAAATTATATAATAGTTGATAATCACGTGTATTTTTTTTTAATCTTCAAGAGCTTTCCATGCGTCATCTGGAAGTGTGTTGAGTAGTGTGGAAGTAAGCTGTGTGGCAAATGTAAAGCCTCCTGCTTTTAGGTTTTAAATGCACAAGCCAGGTTCTGTTGTAGCAGAAGCTCCCAGTGGGAGGGCCACCCAAAGACCCTGCAGCATAAAATACTTCATTTTATCTTGAAGGAAATCTGCTCGTTGCATGCTCTCCAAAGGACCTGGCTCCTTCCTGTGGGTTTAGTTTTAGGCTGATGTATGCCATAATTTTCTTTGTTTCTATCTTTAAGTGCTGGGAAAGAGGCTAGGAAAGAAGGAGGAATAATTGTATTGACTCCTCAAACCACAGAAGACTTAAAAAAAAAAAAAACTAGGTTGGGTTTAAATTGCATCTTCATTTTGATGCAAGGTGATCATTTATCTGTGTCACCAGCAACACTCATGTCTACCCCCTGCCAGGACAGTGGCTTCCAGATGACTAGTGTGCCCATTGGACTATGAGACTCTACACACAATGGCCTCAGATCTCCGTATTTGTTTAGTTTCTGGATTTTTCCTTTCCAGATAAATGCTATCTTTTCTTGCCGCTTGTATTTTCTTTCAGTTTACTTCTCTGCTGTTTAGACACTCATTTGTAGAAGGCCTTGCCCCGCTTCTAATTTGCTGATTTAGTATTATGTGAATGTAACAGCGCCCAGCAGAGCTTCCTGGCCTCACTGCTTCTTTCAACAATGCATAAGCATCCTCTTGAGTGAGGCCGTATGCTGAGTGCCAGAAATATGGAGATAAATAGCTGAAGACAGCTGTAGAATAAGGATAGTGTACCACAAGCGCCCAGCAGGGGGAGCAATTGTCTGGATGAATCAGTAGTAGAGTCTTCTAGAGGAAGAGATGCATTTACTGAGGCTTAAATGACATCTAGGTGATTGTCCTAGAAGCAGGAGGGGGAGGACATTCTGGCCCCGTCCTGGGGACTTCTCTTTAAGAACTGCTGTTTGAACCAGACTTCAAGCCACACAAGAAAACAGCCCCCTTACTTGAGAGCCTTGTCCCCAAGCATTCCACAACTCAGTCACAGTCTTGGTTCTGAATTGGCTGATTCCCAAGACTAAATTAATCTGCCTGCAGAGCACGAAGGTTTTTTTTATTTACGCTGTCACCTTGGGCTTCTGAGGCATTTTTTTTTTTTTTGAGATGGCGTCTGTCTTGCTCTGTTGCCCAAGCCGGAGTGCAATGGCACAATCTTGGCTCACCGCAACCTCCACCTCTCAGGTTCAAGTGATTCTCCTGCCTCAGCCTCCTGAGTAGCTGGAATTATAGGTGCCTGCCACCACGCCCAGCTAATTTTTGCATTTTTAGAAGAGACGGGGTTTCACCATCTTGGCCAGGCTGGTCTCAAACTCCTGACCTCGTGATCCACCCCTCTCGGCCTCCCAAAATGCTGGGATTGCAGGTGTGAACCACCGTGCCCAGCCTGTGAGGCGGGGGGATCACTTTGGGAGGCCGAGGCAGGTGGAGCCGAGATTGCGCCACTGCAATTCCTAAAGCTGTTTTGAGAATGGTCACATGATTGAAATAGATGAATAGCCTTCTATAGTAAGTAGGAACTGTTTTAAACTTGCAGATCAGTTTCTACATTGTTTTTGTTATGCCTTAACGTAGAACTCAATTGCAACAATATTATAAAAGGAAGATTAGGATTCTGAGGTGGTCTCCGTTTTGCAACTGAGAATCTGTATCTTAACAAAGCTTTTGAAACTAATTTCTGCCTTTTACACTGTTTCTGTGTAGAAGGGTGGTTATGGAGGCTGGAGATGTGGAGAATGTGGTTATACCCACTCATGGGATGTGACGAAGCAACTGAGAATGACGCTTGAGGAGATGGCAGGTACAATATGATGTTGTGTGAAAATGGCAGGAGTGAGATTGTTAACACAGGTGCTTCCCAGTTGTGAGGCGTTTAATTTTTCCTGGTTTAATTTTTCCTAACACTGTCCCATTAAAAAAAAAAAAAGTCCTCTATAATTATACAACACTTCTGATACCAAATGCGTGGTTTTCCACACCAAATTCCTCATTTCTGATTTAATTCACTTCTGACACTATCTACCTGGAGTCTGGGTAGACTCCCCAAATCAAGGAGCTCAGCCCGCCAAGACTGCCCCACTTCAGACAACAATCACAAGTAGTGGGTCCCTAGGTTACCCACACTTCTCTCCATCTCAGCTACAAATCAGAGGTTCCCCCATTCCCCTCCCCTAGTTTGATAATTTGCTGTAATGACTCACAGATTAAGACAAAGACATTACTTCCTATTACTAGTTTATTACCAAGGTACAACTTAGGAACTAATGGCAGAGATGCATAGGACAAGGTACTTGGTGGCAGGGTAGAGAGGAGCTCCCATGCTGTCTCCAGGCACAGCACCTTCCCAGCTCCTCGGTGAGCTCACCAGCCTGAAAGCTCCTTGAACTCCATCATGTGGTTGTTTAACGGAGGCCTCATTTATTAAGGCATGATCACTAAATCCTTGGCCATTGATGATTAAGCCAATCTCCAGCCCCTTTTCTCTCTCTGGAGGCTGGGGGTAAGGCTGAAAGTCCTAATTCACTCATTACGCCTTGGTCTTTCTGGTGACCAACACCCAACCTGAAGCTACCCTATAGGCTCCCAGCTAGCAGTCATCTCATTAGCATAGAAAAGACACTTATCACTCTGGAGATTCCAAGGGTCTTAGGCGTTCTTGTGTCAGGAACCAAGGACGGAGACCAAATATTTACAACAAAAGATGCACCTGTCCCCCCTATCACTCAGGAAATTACAAATAAACAACAGAAATTTATTTCTCACAGTTCAGGAGCTCTGTGTCAGGAACCAGGGACTGAGACCAAATATCTATTTCTTATGCTGTCACAATTAGCATGCATTACTTTTATATTTAGGAAAAAAATCATTTTTTTTAAAAAAGGAAGGGAACAGAAAATTGGAAAAATTAGTTCACTCATCACGGGGTCTGTAGGTCTTAAAGCATTAGGCAGAATCATAGGAAAGGGGTAAACTTTGAATCACAAACTTGCTGGGGGTTTGATTTCAACTGCAAAACTGAGAGAACGTGACTGGACTGCTGGCTCAGCTGCTTACCACTTGCAGAGTCCAATTAACAAGAGTGAGGTCTGGTACAAAGAAAGTGGCTTTTTCATTCTGAAGCAGGCTTAGGGAAATAAGTATAAGCTTCCTGCCTCGGGGTACCATTTAGCTTTTGGAGCAGAAAGTGAACAGTTATAAGGCAGGCCTAACACGAATGGCATGTAGTAGGGGGCTGTGGGGCAGTCAAAAGAGGCAGGAGTGGAGGAAGTGAGCAGATTTGGGACCCATGTATTAGCTTGGTAGATGCAGTCAAGCTGGTGTCTGCTGGTGTCTTTGTGGACAGGCAAACTTTGGGTTGTAAATCTACTGTTACCTCTTGAGGCAACCTACTGGTGGATGAGTTCCCATCTGAAGCTCTCAAGCACTTAGTTAGATGAACTTGCCATGTACGGAGTGTCTGGTGAAGGGAAGGAAAAGACTATATTTGCTCTAAAGGGCTAAGTAGGAAGTGTGGAAAAGGAGAAAAGAGAAAAAGAAAGAGGAAAGAATAATTAAACTATCTCTTAGAAAAAATGGGGGTACTTGTTTACAAGAACTATGACAACCCACCTCTTACCATAAAGGTTATCACCAGGATAAAATGAGACCACTGAAACCATTAATTTTGGGACAAATGTTGGCTGAAGCTGTGACCCATACAGCCCAGCCGCCCCCTTGTTAATTTACCACACTCTCTAGTGTCAAGTGGTATCTTCCAAGGTGGACCTGGAAGTTTTCTGCATTTTGGGGGTTAAGGCTCTTTTCACCTAAGGAGAGCACAGGGAACATGAACAGAAAGAAGACACCAAGGAAACTACATAGACTGTGCAGGAAAGTTTTGAGGGAAGCTGAGAATTAGTTAGTGGTTCTTGAGTGGGTTGGGAGGAAGAGGCAGTGAGACTTCCAACGAAGTGGCCATGCAACCGTTGGGTATAATGAATTCTAAATTTCTCTTCAAAGAATCAGTATGTCCGTATGTTCAGTGCTTCGTCCTGTATTTTAAAGTTTAACTTTCTTGTAGTTTCTGTAAACAACCTTCTCCACCAGTTCTAATCAGTAGTTCACATCTGTTAACCCAGCCCGCTGCTCTGTCCTGACTCATCTCGGTCACCTGTCCTGGTCACCTGCTCCAGTCACCTGCTTTGACCTACATCACGCACTCCTGGCTACCTGCTCTGACCTGCCTATAACTGTCCTTCCTGGCAAACTACCCACCCTTCCACTCCAGCTCATACCCTGCTCTCTTTAAAATAACAAATTGAGATTAGTCTAGACTGTGTGGTCTAACTCTAGACAATAGGGGAATGACACAGCAGTAGGGGAGACCTCGTCAGGAACAAGCACCCCTTTTCCTCCCTAGTCCAGGGGTGCACTCACAATTGCTCCATCTGTAAGGCACACCCTTCTATAGAAGTAAATTGCCTTGCTGAGAGGATTTATCTTCAAGTGCTATTTCTTTTGTGGCATCAAAATTTTACATATAACACAACTTTGGGCTTTGACTTTCCCTCTTTGGGCCTCCATTTTCTTCCTCACGTGATGGTGTTTTGTGATTCCTGAGCTTACGTCAGATCTAAACATCTACAATTTGGTTACATTGGATCTTTCACAAGGATCAGAAAAGGGCAAGTCCAGTGAATGTTCTTGCTCGTAACTGTCACTGTGCACTGCAGCCAGTCTTTGGGAGTAAAAAGAGTGAGCTTACTGGGGTGGGGCATGAGGAAAATAAACGGAGCACCTTTGGGAGCATTTATCCTCTAGATGAGGACAGGTTCTAGTGGTGAATGAAGAGGAGAAGCCCCAGTAGGCAGACAGTCAGCAGCACATGCCCTCGGTCCGCAGACCCACCTGGTCACTTGGGAATCACCACTGCTGTTTATTATCTTTTGACAGGATTTAGTGCATGTTCCGGAGGGACGATCTCTGCCCAGGTCAGGAGGAAGGCTGATAAAGCTTTTCGAGGCCACTTGTTTGAGCCGTTGGCACCATGAGCTTGCAAAGCACAGGCCTTGCCCCTACCTTAGACCCAATCTGTGCAGAAAGGAGATCTGACAATTACCTTCAAAGGAGACTCATGAATTTTTAAGGGACCACAATGCCAAAAGGGTGATGATAGAGGGAGGAATCTTCTGCATGGAAGAGCTTGCTAGCCTCACAGATCTGAATGAGAGCATTCACTGTGGCTCCTGCCTCCATCTGAGGAACATACAGACCAGAAACTCAGGAAAAGCCAATCGATAAACGGGCTTCTTATCGCCTGGGACACCTGCTCCCAGGAACAATTCCGCTTTCTCACCCAAGACCTTCTGCTGGGTGGAATCTTGCCAACTGTACTACAGAGTGCTCATAATTAGCCTGATTCCAGCACACAATAATGTTTTGTTGTCCTTCAACCAAAATAAATAAAGAGCCAGTGTTTGGGGGTGGGATTTAGCATTGCCATCCGTGGCAACAGCCTGGTGTCCAGGCTGCCCCAAAGGAGTTGGCTGTGATGAGCAGCTGCCACGTGCCCATCCCATGTGGGTGACTTGGGAGGAGGCAGAAAAGCTGGAGAACCCTCTCCCCCTTGGAGCTGATGAGTGTGCAGTCTACCGCAAAATTAAAATGTCACCTCCTACCTGATTGAAAAAGTGCTGGGTAAAGCCTCTCACTCTGCCTTCTGGAAGTCTACAGATGAAGTCCCAGGCCTTAGGTTTCTTCCCTGTAAGGCTAGCTCAGAAGGGAAATGGAGCAGGTGTCCTGGGAGGTCTCTGGTGTGCCTGCCAGCTCTTTTGTCCCTTCCCTCTCAGGCTTCTCAGGTGAGGACATGGCAGATGCTATATGAAGTTTCTCCTGCTGAGGTTGAGCAGTGCGTTCAAGGGCATTTTTTATGTTATTTGAAATAAAGATAGTGAAGAAGAACAAGAAACATTGTAAAGAGAGCGTTGTCAGGTTCTGACACTGCTCTACAGAAGGTAGTAGAGTGGTGTTTCACCACCTGGGATTCAGGGTCACACATTCCCAAGTACAACCCTGTTCTCGCCCTACTAGCAATAGGCGCACTTCTTTGACCCCAGGGCATCGCAGGACATCCCAGAAGATGCAGAGGGATGCTCTTGGTTTTCCCTCAGGCTGCCTCAATTTCCTCATCTGTAAAAGGGAGTGAGGACAGCAGTGTTGTCTTGGGATGTGGTTAGGAGGTTATACAAGATCCACAGGAAGAACTGGCTCTTCGTACATGTTACACAGAAGATGTCCTGGTCCATGTGGGCTGCTGTAACAATGTGCCACAGACAGAAATTTCAAACAACCGAAATTTATTTCTCGCAGTTCTGGAGGCTGGGAAGTCTGAGGTCAGTGTGCAGGTGGATCTGGTAAGGGCTAGCTTCCTGGTCATGCTTGGCGTCCTTGCATGGTGGAAGGAGTGGGAGAGGGCTCTTTAGAAGGGCACTGATCTCATTCATGAGGGCTCTGACTTATTTAACTAATCACCTCCCAATGGCTCCACCTCCTCATACCATCACCTTGGGGGTCAGGATTTCACATGAATTTAGGGGACCATGAACATTGAGTCTACTGCAGAAGGCACCGTAGATGTCATGAATGACCACAGCACCCCCTCAGCAGACTCACTTCCTGATGAATCTCTGTGGAGAAGAAGGGAAGGGCAAAGAACCAGGTACAGAGTCGGGCCGGACCAGGCTCGGAGGGGCAGGGGCGGCAAGACAGTGCTGGGAGCTCAGGAGGCCTGGTTGGGAGGACGGGACTTGCTGAAGATCATCTCGCTGGCCCCCTCCTGGTGCTGACTTTTTCAAAGGATCCTCTTTACTCACTTGCCTGTGGTGCTGCTTAGGTCATAGGGACCCACGGGGGGCAAGGGAGCGCACTCTTAGGGCATTTAAAAATCCTTGCTAATTGTAATTATGCAGGAGAGGGCTCTAGAGGACTTCTGGGGCACTGCTACAAGGACAGCGAGTGAATGACACTCTGTCTTGGGAGGGCAGCTGCTCAGGGGACTGTCAGAGCTGGTGGCCCTGAGTTGAGAATTGCCCTGGCTGTCCTGGCACTGAGCAAGGGGCAGGCCTCAGGTCATGGGCAAGGCTGCTCAGACCCAACTCTGCTGTCCGAGTGCGTCATCATCCTTGGTTGAGGGCTCACTATGTGATAGACACTTGGGTAAGCCTCTCTTAATTAAGCCTCTTTACTATTTATTAAGAAAAATAAGCAAACCATTTTTAAGCAAGGTATAAACATACGGAAAATAACATGCCAAACATCCATATTTCCATCACTCAGAATTTAAATTATTAAAAGTCTGTGCTCGATGTTATTACTTGTCAGGGAACTGTGAATCAAAAGCACAGTGACACTGTGTCACACTCATGAGTCTGGCTAGAATCAAGGCATCAGATAAGAGCAGGTGCGATTGAGGATGAGGAAAAATCAGAACTTTATTTATTGCTGATGGGAATGTAGAATGGTACAACCTCTTTGGAAAACAGTCTGGCAGTTCCTCAAATCATTGAACAATTACCGTATCACCCCACAATTCCACCCCTAGGTGTATATCCAACAGAACTGGAAACATTTCCACACAAAAGCTTATACACAAATGTTTACAGCATTATTCATAATAATCAAAAGACAGAAACAAGCTAAGTGTTCATCAACTGACAAATGGATAAACAAAATGCGATCTATCTCTACAACAGAATATTATTTAGCTATGAACAAGGAGTGGAGTGCTGATACATGCTGCAGGGATGAACTTTGGAAACATCCTGCTGCGTGAAAGAAGCCAGACACTAAAGGCCACGAAGGGCGTGGTTCCTTTCGTACGCACACATTCCTGTGATTCCATTCATATGAAATGTGTGGACAGGGAAATCAGGAAAAGTAAAAAGCAGATTTGTGGTTTCTTAGGGGAGGAGGAAAGATGCGGGAGTGATGGGTAAAGTTACAGAGTTTCTTTTTGAGATGATGATGTCGTAGTTAGGACGCCGTTCCACACGCCCCTAAGTGTCTTTCTTGTGTTTCTCATTTAGCCACATGAGTTCTGCGAGGCTGCACTGCTAACAGCATGGTGCAGATGAGCAAACCAAGGTCCAGAAAGAGAAAACACTGAGCCACCCAAGGTCTAGAAGCCAGGCCGACTCCAGCCAACTGCGGCTTGATGCTGCTGTCTCTCCTTTTCATAAAAGCCCCACTTTTTCCATCTCTGTCTGGTTTTCCAACAAGGCTCTTTGGCTAAACCTCACAAAAAATCTCATTAATCTGAGAACGTTATGGCGAAAAACGTTGTGAATCATATTAACAGTGAATGTGTTACACAGAAATCTAAAAACACCTCTAATGTTTTCTCAGAAACATTTTTACAGTTCTAAGGTAATTTTATAAATTTGTGTTTATAAATCGTTGTTTAAAAGTATTACTATTCTGAAGAGTTTTAGCAGAAATCTAGATTGTTTTTTTTAAGAACTCAAGTACTCCTCACCTCCTAGACCTGCAAATGGCACAAGCCTTCCAACAAGTCTTGAACTTTTTCCTCTTTTGTGGACAAAGGATGAAAATCAGAGGAGTGAAGAGGATTTGCATTTCAGACAGTCCATCATGGTAGAAAAAGAACCTTCCATGAGGGATGAAACATTTGCCTAAGAAACAGGGATGAATAAACAGATTCTAGAATAGATTATTCTAGAAGCACATGCATGGGGAGTCTCAGACTACCCCCACCCTGGACACCAGTCCCTAGGAAAACACCTGCAGGGCCTCTGGGATGAGCCACTGGTCCACCAGCATCTGCAAGACACCATGGGAGACACAAAGGTGAACGAGAGGTGGCCCTTTCCTTCAGTGCCATGTTACCTGTGAACAGATGTTGACTTGCTCCTTATTGGAAGTCTGCCCATAACAGTGAGAATTAGTAGGCTTTCAAGATCCCTTGTAGACACGGCCTTGCTCTGTCACTCACTGAACTGCAGTAACACCATCTCAGCTCACTGTAGCCTCAGCCTCTTGGGCTCAAGCCATCCTCCTGCCTCAGCCCCTCAAGTAGCTGGTCTATAGGTGCACACCACCATGCCTGGCTAATTTTTGTATTTTTTGTAGAGATGGGGTTCTGCTGTGTTGCCCAGGCTGGTCTCAAACTTCTGACCTCAGGCAATTTGCCCTCCTCTGCCCAAAGTGTTGGGATTACAGGCATGAGCCACCACGCCCGGCCTACCCTTGTATCTTTGTCCAGGAAGAACCTCATGAGTTAGCTGGTGTATCCCAGGTCCTGTATTCCACAGATGAGCCTGAGGCCAGGGAGCGCCAGTCCCACTCAGGGCAGTCTGGGGAGCACTACGCTGGTATGGGCTGAATGACATCCCTTAGAAAGGGATGGCGAAGTCCCAATTCCTGGCACCTGTAAATGTGACCCCATTTGGAAATAGGGTCATTGCAGATATAATTAGTTAAGGTGGGGTCACATTAGAGTAGGGTGGGCCCCCAATTCAGTGTGGTGGTATCTGCATAAGAAGGAGATTTGGGCATAAAGACACATGCTCAGAGGAGAGTGCCGAGTGAAGACAGACACGGGGAGGAGGCGGTGTGTGAAGATGAGCAGATTTCAGTGATGCCCCTCTGGCCAAGCAGCACCCGGGGGCTTGGCCCGACGGGAAGGAAGTCTTCTCCCCCAGAACCTTCGGAGGGAGCACGGCCCTGCAGATGCCTTGGACTGGGACTTCTGGTCTTTGTGACTGTGAGACAGTGTTGCTTGGAGCCTCCCAGGTTGTGGTCTTTGCTATGGCAGCCCAAGGAGACAAAGACACTGAAGCTCCCTCAAATTCTGGGGTCCACTCGCCTGGGGGGCAGCATTGCTTCCCTCCATCAGATGTGGGGCCTGGACCTGGGCCTGCCGGCCCTCTCCTGTTCTAGGCCACTCCTCCTGTTCTAGGCCACTCCTCCTGTTCTAGGCCACTCCTCCTGCTCCAGCATCCCAGGTCCTCCGTGCCTGTCCCAGCTGATTCAGGATCCCTGCCTGGCTTTACCATGGAGTCCCTCAAAGAGCCTGAGACCTGCCTTGGGTTTCTATGGATCTCTGCTGTGTCTGTCTGAGAGGCTCCATCAGTAACAGGAGGCAGAAGTGAACCCTCAGCCTCCCCAACCTATCATGGGGCTAAATCCAGCAGGGCAGACAAGTGCCCCAGGCCTGTGGGCCCTGGCCTGCTATTTCCAGGACCCCAAGAGAATAGTGGAAGTTGCTTGTTCCCTAGACCTGAGGGAACCCTTCGCCTCAGTCAGTTCTAGCTCCTGCAGGAGCCATCTCCATGCCTCTAGACTCCCTGCAGACACCGTCCTTCCGGGATCTGGTCTGGTTGCTAGCCTGGGCCCCCAGGATGAGGACGGTGTAAGGAGCCAGGAGGCTGGGACCAGACTGGCCTCCTAGTCCAGCTGAAGAGATGGATCCTGGCCTCATGAGCTGCCATCTGGCTGGAAGCTTTCCCAATCCTGGAACCACAGACAGTGCCCAGGCTCTGATCCTCTCAGCCCACTGGTGCAGGGACAGCCCATCCTGAGAGCTCCTGCAGGGAAAAGGGTCCTGTGGGAACAAGGGGATGCTATAGTGAGTGACTTTGAGGACAAGGACAGCCATAATCACAGTCATTTCAGCCATCCCATGGTCCCTGGGTTGCCAGGAGCCTCCCCAAACCCCAGCTTCCCTGCCCCCCACCTATAAGGCCACTGGAGCCTGGCCACCCTTGGATCTACTCCTGGAGCCCATCACGGGATCGGCCATTCCAGCATATGGCGAGAAGAGAGATTGAGAACGAGGAGACTTTTAGAGCCGCTTGACAGAGTAAGTGTTTGCCTGTTGAATCCAATAATGTACTTTGCAAGTCTTCATTTTCATTTTCTAGGGTTGGGAGCTGTGATCAGCACAGGCAGCAGGGTGGGCAGACACAGGTTGGTACTTAGCGGAGACCTGAGTGAATGAATGAATCAGTGCTGGGGAGGATGGAGGGCATGGGAGGGAACTGAAGTTGTCAGAGAAAGTCCAACACAGACTTTGCCTTCCCTGGGATCATCTCTGGGGGTCACCAAACCATCCCCGTACGCCCGAGGAGAGACCACCTGAGTCACAGCCCACAGAGCTCAGGCCAAAGAGCTGGGCTGAATGCGCTGGGGCCAGGGGACTTGGCTCAGGGCCTAATTTCCTAGTCTTGACCACTAGCCCTTCCCCCACCCTGAGCCTCAGTTCTCCATCTGTAAACTGAAGTTGATGCTCCAGACCAGGGATCCACAAACCGTATCCTCTGGGCCAGATCCAGCCAACAGCCTCTTGTTGCCAATGTTTTGTCTTACTGCTCTCTGTAGCGGTCTTTACGTTGCAATGACAGGGCTGCGTGTAGGTGTGGCTGGGAGCTTATGCATATGTGCCATCTGACCCTTTACAGCAAGGCTGGCCAGCCCTGCCTTCCTCGAGCCTTTCTGAACGGCAACAGTATGACCTCCAAGTGGGTAGGTAAGAAATTGTTTCTGGTGAGTGTAGGTCGAGCTCATTGCAAGACAAGTTCTGTGCTATAAAAGATTTTTTTTCTTTTTTTTGAGACAGAGTCTTGCTCTGTTGCCCAGGCTAGAGTGCAGTGACACAATCTCAGCTCACTGCAGCCTATGTCCCCCCAGGTTCCAGCGATTCACCTGCCTCGGCCTCCTGGGTAGCTGGGATTACAGGCACCTGTCACCACGCCAGGCTAATTTTTGTATTTTTAGTACAGACGGGGTGTCTCTCCATGTTGGTCATGCTGGTTTCGAACTCCTGATCTCAGGTGATCCACCCACCTTGGCCTCCCGAAGTGCTGGGATTACAGGCATGAGCCACCACGCCCAGCCAAAAGCTACTTTTCTTTAAGTTCTTATAGTTCTACTTTATATTAGAGTTCAGACATTATGTTTATCATTTGAAATTTGAAGCATAGATAGGTGATCGTCTGTATAGGTTCCATTATGGGGCATTAGAGAGCACCTGTTAGAACAGCAGAGCATTGATTCTGATGCAATGAGGCAGTTTCTTTAGAGGACCCACGAGGCCCTTGATTCTGCATCAGCCTCAAGTGGCAAAGCCATGCGGCTATTTCAAGAGTACAGCACTAGAGGGCAGCATAAGCCCATGTGTGCAATGTGGAAGCCTGCGCCCAGGGCACCGTTGCTCGGGAAGGCTGCAGGACTGGCGGGGGCTTGTGCCACCAGGACTTGAGCACTCAGCAGGAGAGAGCATCAGGCCTCTGGGCCTGGCTCAGAGCAGGTGGAGAGAACATTGTAGCATGTGAGATGGTGAAACACTGGAGGGAGCTGAAACCCACCTGCTGCAAGTGCATGCTCCTTGTGGTTTGGGAGATGCTTCTGTTGTCAAAGACGTCCCTGCACACGGGGCTCTGCCTCCCCTGCTCCCCTCCTGCACAGTCACAGCATGTGTGTGGACACTAAGGCTGCCAGGAATCTGTCCATCTAGCTGAACTGACTTTTTCCCCAATTCATTTGACATTAGGATCTTTTGTGTGAGCCTGCATGTGAGTCTAAACTTAGCCACATCAGGAAGCAGACATTGGTAAGCGATGACGTAACATTGTGGGAGACGCCCAACTACACACCTGTGGGTTCCACGTCCATGGATTCAGACAACTTTGGATTAAAAAATTTTTTATTTTTATTTTTTTGAGACAGGGTTTTGTTCTGTCACCCAGGCTGGAGTGCAGTGGTGCGATCAAGGATCACTGCATCCTAGACCTCTGGGGGTCATGCAATCCTCCTGACTCAGCCTCCCATGTAGCTGAGACCACTGGTGCTTGACCCTATACCCAGTTAATTTTTTTTTGTAAAGATGGGGTCTTACTTTGTTGCCCAGGCTAGTCTCCAACTCCTAGGTCCTAATGATCCTCTCGTTTCAGCCTCCCAAAGTGCTGGGATTACAGGCGTAAAGCATTGCCCCTTGCCAGGACAAAAAAACACTTTAAAAACAATAAAAATAACAATACAACAATGAAAAATAACACAAATTCTAAAAAGACAGCATAACAACCATTTACTTAGCATTTGCATTGTACATGTAAGTAATCTAGGGATGATTTAAAGTACACAGGAGGACTGTGTAAGTTCTATGCAAATATGGCACTATTTTATATCAGGGTATCTGCAGGATTTGTTCCCATGGGGGTCTTGGAACCAATCCCCCTCAGATACCAAGGAACGACTGCATATATTCTTTTTAAAGTTGGGATTCTTGTTCATTTTCAAACCACCTTTGCCAATACGGCAGTTGGCTTCCGTGGGCAGGAGGAAGCATGCCATGTGCAGGTGGGGTGCCCCTCCCCTACACAGGAAACAGGGCCTGTGTGTGCGGAGCTGCATGTGTCTCTAAGGGGAGAGCAGGACTTCTGGATCTGAAACACTCTGGCACAGCATCCGTCACACCTGTGGGCCAGTTTGCTTCTCCTGACCTCTGAGTCTTTCTCAGGCTCCTTTGTCCGAGGACACTCTGACAAAAGCAGCTGGAATGTTCCTGATTGACAAGAGAGTCTTATTTAAGAAACAGATGCAGAGTACCCTGAAACCCCTTGCAGCGCCGGCATTGCCACAGCCTTTACACTCAGCGTGGAAGACGGTGAGTCGTGCGTCTCCCCGCTGGACCATGCCTTCTGGGAAGGAGGATGGCAGGGCCAGGTGTGATGCCATCTTCCTGTCCCGCTTCCTCTGCACCACAGGATGCCATCACCTGGTGTTAGGAGCTGAGAGGAGATGCAAACCTCTGTGCCCCAAGACGACCCAATCGGCCTCACGTTGGCAACAGCCACTGAGCAGGTGGATCAGCAGGCCAGGTGAGGCGGGGCTGGCGTTGCCTGCAGGGGAGGCGGTGACCGGGAGGCCCCTGGAGCCTTGTGCAGGATCAGGGTCTGAGGGGAGGGCAGCTGAAGTAGGGTGCAGCGGATGCCACCCGGTGGGGCGGAACCACGGGGATCACCACTCCATGTCATTTGGTCACCTGCTCACCAAGGTGCCACCACCACTGACACCTAGCTGATGAGGGTTTCCATCCGCATTCGTAATGTTACCAGGAAGTTGATTTTAGCCACGACCATTTTAAAAGTCAAAACCTGTTGTGTGTTTATGGATCCAAAGTGTTGGAAATCTTCCCTTTTCCCCCCAGCCTCGCCCACCTACCATTTCAACCTAACCTCCCCAATTCTTCCACAGCGCATTGCTGAAGGCACTGAGGATCTTTCAACCTCCTCTATGAAGCCCTCCAGGGCCCCTTTACAGCACTCCCTCAGCATGCTATCTGCAGCTCTTGGCTGCTGTCATCCCACCCTCCATGACAGGCTAGGGACTCTGGGGCTGGATCTTTTGTGCATAAAGTAAGCTGATTAAGTTAAGTGTGCATCAGTGAAATGCTTTGCTTTCCATGAAACCACACTGCCTCCGAACCAGGATCTGTTGCTCTTTAAATGTGGACAGACCCACTATCCATGAGCTGTCGCGCAGTTCCATCAGGAATTTGAGTTGCCATGCACAGCTCTCCTTTCCAGCCTCTCCTCCCTCCCCATTATGGTCAATGCTGCCTTGGATGGTCCCCTTCCCTGGGGGCACGGAGATCCCCACTCACATAGAGGGGATGGGCCCTGCTGGCTCCTCTCTCTGTGTCCGGCCCAGCCCTGCCATCTTCCTCCTGGCTACAGAGGAGTGGAGTCTGGGGACTAGGGGCTGCCTCCTTCCTGAGTGGCCTTGGGGCAGAGCTTCTGCCGGGCACAGCTCCATCCCCCAGGTCATGCCAGTTCCTGGATGTCCCCACCAAAGCGGGGGCATGTGGTCACTTCTTCCTCCTTTGGAGAAACTCTAAGTGGAAATTATAAAAGCTTCTCCAGAAGGTCTGGTCACAAGACGAGCGGCCCCTCAAACTCCAGGCCAACTGCAATCTCTCTGACCTCCCTCCTCTTGTCCTCTTCCCTAAAACCACAATCTCTCCCCTCTGCTGGTGCCTCTTGTCCCCTTGAAGCATCCTCTGGGCCCCTCCTCAAGGGACATACATCAAGGAGTTGCCTGGGGCACGGCTGTTCCTCCCCGCTGGGTGGCATCCCCTGCGCTGCTTTCTGCTGCCCTCCCTGAAGACCCTGCTCTGGCACAAGGCTCCAGGGGCCTCCCGGTCAGCGCCTCTCCCCAGGCAACGCCAGCCCCACCTCACCCGGCCTCTCAGGCCCAGACCCAACCCTGCTGCCTTGGCTTCCTCTGGCCCAGCACTCTGCCCGGGGGGCCTTCCCAGCACCCAGCCTCTTCCTCCTTCTCTACACTTGGCCCCGAGCGTACTGCTAGTCGCAGCCCATGGGGTGCTACCTGGGGTGGCCTCTGGAGGCCGTGGCTGTCCCTCTTGGTCTTTCACTCTTGGCCCCCCACCCTGAGACAAGTTAGCTCCCACCAGGGGGAGGCTGGTGCTCCCTCCTAGCCAAGCCCCACTGTGTCTTATGGCCAGAAAAGGACAGGAAGCGGCCCCCAAGTCATCAGTGGGGGTTTATGGACCACATTTGTAATTAACTTGAAAAACAATGCATGACCTGAACGCTTGGCCTTGTGCTTGTGTTCAGGTTTGAATGTGCTCTTCGCCGGCCCCAGACAGTGACATTTAGACAAACTTCTTTCGTCTGTGCCCTTGTGGACAGCAGCCACAGTGAGACCTTAGGTCTGCCTCATTTGAAGCATTCACAGGCCAACAAAGCCATCTGTGCACAGGCCCAGGAGTCCCTTGTGAAGCAGCAGCAGCCCTGCCCCTGGCTGTCAGCTCAGCGCAGAGGGGAGGGATTCATTCTCTCTCCATCTAGTGAGTTCCCACTCAATTCATCAAACAAGCTCCCTGGCAGTGGGGTTTTTAGATTGAGATGTAAAAGTTAATTGTTTTATTGAACTTTAAAGAAAAGAACAACAACCACCAGCTAACAGTAAGTGCTCAGGAGTTGCTTACTAATTTATTTTTATAACGAGTTTTAATTTGATATTGATTGTCACAGGCTCCAGGGGAACCTCTGTTGGGCCCCTCTGGGAGTCAAGGCAACCTGCACTTCTCATTTTATAATTAATTCATTTTTTTTTTAAAAGCAATCAGGAAGAATCTCATGAAGTTGGAAATTTTCTCAAACAAAATATTCCCAAAGGCTTTGCCAAGGTTTCTGGTGTGAGCCCAGACGGCTGCTGGTGCTGAGTGTGGGCATTAGGTTAACAGAGTCTCGCTTAATCCTTCTTACTCTGGAAACTTGTTTGCATTCTGAGCAAAGGACTTCCTTCCCTCGCCTCTAAGGGGAGGATTCACCTTGTGCCTTTCCACCTTCTTCCCCTTTGATGGGATTACAGCAGTTTGGGAAGGATTCATTTCACCTAACAGGCTCTGAGCGATGGCCTTTTTGCAGGGCCCATTCAGAAACATCCCATGGCCGGAGGGGAAAGCTCACATTTCTTCTCGAACAATGATTTCTCACAGGCTCCATTTCAGTTCTTTTTCAATAGGGATTTTCCATAAATTTCCAGCTCTCGGATTCTCTCAATAAGATTATCGTTCTTTCAGACAGAACTCTAGGAAAGGAGGCAGATTCTTGGTTTTTTTTTAGTGTCCTTCCTTTTGTTAAATGTGCATTTTTGATCTATCTGAATTCATGTAAGTGGGTTAATTCCACACCAGCTACCAGAAAGGAGCCAGTATTGTCACTGGGCAGAAGCCGATGGTGGAGTTGCCCGTGGGAGTGGGAATGGGAAGAGTAGATGTGTTTTTCACCATCTTCTGTGTCGGATGTAACTGAAAGTCCCTGTGCTGGCTCTGGGAAGGGACGGGAGGGCTTGGCCCTTCAGGGGCTTTGCTCCATCCCCCCTCCCCCAGGACCTTCCTCCTTGCCTGCCAGGACCCTCCTCATGCCTCCTCTCCTGGCCTCCCCAGCTGCTCGCTATCCCACGGCCCCTTTCCGCTGCTTGCCAGGCACTTTGCTCTTTGGTTTGTCCGGTCTCCATCCCCACCCAAATCCAAGTGCCCTGAGGACAGGCCCACAGCTGAATGTGCCCCCAAACAGCCCCTGGCCCATTGCCAGCCTCAAACGTCTGTTGAACAAGTGAGCGGTGGGTGACAGCAGATTGTTGGTGCCCTGGCTATGGACCTTGGTGAGTTCTTTGGCATCTCCAAGCCGCTGTCCATTCCCCAGGGAGCTCCAGAGCCCACTTCAAGGCCCTGCTGATTGAAGAAAGGATGAGGGATTGCTCTCCTCCTGGTCAGTGTCATGGTGGTGAGGAGGCTGGCCAAGGGGAGCAGCTCTGGGAGTGGTACCAGGGAAGGGGTCTCTGTGTACAGGAGATGCCGGGGCACAGAGTTCCCAAGGATGTCACTCAC
Organism: Alouatta palliata; assembly: GCA_004027835.1. Classification (NCBI taxonomy): domain Eukaryota; kingdom Metazoa; phylum Chordata; class Mammalia; order Primates; family Atelidae; genus Alouatta; species Alouatta palliata. The sequence continues at coordinate 117,557 of PVKV010005148.1, forward strand.
AGAGGAGGGCCCCAGAAAGCTGGGGTCAACAGGAGCGAGGGTGATTCTCAAGCACACTGTGAAGGCCCAGACTCAGGAAGTTCTCTGGAGGAGCCTTGTCAGGGAGGCCACGCGCATCAACATGCAGCTGAAGTCTCACCTCCAGGGGAGGCTCCCCCGTGGACCAGGCACTCAGCACGCCCTTGTGGGCCCCGCCCTGAAGCACTGTCACTCCATGGCCTGGAGCCCTCCATCCCTGGACAATCGAAAGCCTGAGTGTGCAAGTGCTGTTCACCTTCTTTCTTTCTTTCTTTTCTTCTTCCCTCCCTCCCTCCCTCCCTCCCTCCGTCCCTCCCTCCCTTCCTCCCTTCCTTCCTTCCTTTCCTTCTTTCTTTCTTCTCTTTCTTTCTCTCACTTTCTTCTTTCTTTCTTTCTCTCTCTTTCTCTCTTTCTGTCTTTCTCTCTCTCTCTTTTTCTTTCTCTTTTTTTTTTGAGACCGAGTTTCACTGTCACCCAAGATAGAGTGCCATGGCGCAGTCTCAGCTCACTGCAGCTTCCACCTCCTGGGTTCAAGTGATTCTCCTGGCCACTCTCTCTCTGTCCTGGGAGGCCAGCAGAGGAGTGGTGCCCAGGAGGACCCATGTGATGCTTGTTGAGTATACTGGGGACATGGTAGGGAGGCTCAAAGGAGACAGAAATCACAGAGTAAGACATGGGAGGCCCGGGTGCCAGAAAGATCATGGGGCATGGGAAGGGGCCAGGCTGAGGGGTGAGCCCAGAAACCCTCAGAGCTTCCCTCGGAGAACATGTTTTCTCGTGCAAAAGCCCCACTTCAAGTTCTGGGGTGAAGCTGCCAGCAACCAGTTCCCCCGACACTGCAGCCCAGAGAGGCTCAGCCTCTCCCCCAAGACGCCGGGTGTCTCCGGCCCACCCTACAGCTCCCAAGAAGCCTCCCAGTGCTGGGCTTCTTCTACTGCCCCCAAATAAACTACGGTGAGAACACTAAGCCTGAAAATCTCCCCAGATCAGTTTCCATACCTGGTGAACCCAGCCCAGAATCAAGGAATTACAGGTCACGATAGAGATCTCTCCTTGTTTATCCTGTAAACAGAAATCCCCAGGGACCGAAATACCCCACTGCTGCCCCCTTCATTTAAGCAAATAGGTAACAGTGATTCCAAGGCCCCAGGAGAGTGGAGGGGTATGCTGGGGCTTTGTCTTTTTCTTTCTTTCTTTCTTTTTTTTTTTAATATATATACTTTTTATTGCATTTTAGGTTTGGGGGTACATGTGAAGAACATGCAAGATTGTTACATAGGTACACACATGGCAGTGTGATTTGCTGCCTTCCTCCCCATCACCTGTATCTGTTATTTCTCCCCATGCTATCCCTCCCCAACTCCCCACCCCCTGCTGTCCCTCCCCTT